>JAMPIV010007855.1:0-141131 GCA_024509875.1 Oreohelix idahoensis | reverse complement strand
TTGGGTGGGATTTTAGGCCTTGATGTATCATCTGGTTGAGGACCATGTCTCTTCTTGTTTCTTCAACCACCTTCCTCAAATACCTCATTTCTGAGGTTTGGATCTGGCTTTTGTGGGTTGTAGTCATTGCCCATGACTCGCATCCATATGTCAAGACTCGGACATAGGTGGAGCGGATACAGCAATCTTCGTTTTCTTACCAACCTCTCTCTTGCTGAGGAATCCTTGATTTATGGCCTGAAAAAAGTCTCCCAGCTGCAGCTTTTCAAGTGGCCAACTCTTTGATGCCTCCCTTTTCGTCTGTAATAGCTCCGAGATATTTAAAGTGGTCGACCTGTTCCAGGACCTGTTCTCCCAGCTTAATCTGATGTTTTCTTTCTTCTCGTGATATCACAAAGGTTTTGTTTCAGAGCTGCTTATGACCCATCAATGTCTTCTCCAGCTCTTCTTTCCAGACTTGCAGTTTTGATTGGAGATGTGCCTCTGATTTAGCAATCAGGGCAACATCATCAGCAAATGCCAGCTCTAAAATACAAACCTGTCTCATCTTCCAGTACCCCACTGAATACTTTCTTGTTCTCTCCTTACATGACTTGATAACATCGTCCGTGAGGAGTATGAAAAGATAAGGTGACAGGATATCACCTTGTCTTACACTAGTGGTGGTCCTGAACTCTTCTGACTTATGGTTTGCTGTCCTCACATAATTTATGCAAGACTTGTAGAAACTCTGTATAGCATAAATCAGAGGTGCTGGAATGTTCTTCCTTGTCAAACAGTCCCAAAGTTTGCTCCAGGGGACCCTGTCAAATGCCTTTTCCAGATCTATGAAACAAAGATGGATCTCACTCTTATACTCAAGGGCCTTTTCACTCAGCTCTGAGTATGAAGATTAGGTCTTGAGTACTTTGGTTTGCTCGGAATCCGCACTGGGCCTCATCCAATTGTGGCTCAGCTAGACGTCAGAGTCTCTGCTCTAGGATTCTAGAGTAGATTTTACCAGGGACACAGAGAAGTAATATGCCTCTATGATTTCCACATTGTCAATTGTCACCCTTTTTGAAAATTGGTGTTATGATGGCAATCTCCCAATCCTTTGGTATGGTCTAGTTGCACCGCGCTGCCTGTAGGACCCTTAAGAGTAATAGGTCGCCTGATGCTCCCATATACTTAACCATTTCTGGTGTTATACATCATGCCGTGCTGCTTTGCCCATCTTGATTTTCTCCAGTGCTGCCTTCAGTTCTTCCATCTTTATGTCATCTTCATCACCATTTGTTTCCTCTTCTGTGCTAGTGGTTATCATTTCTGATGCTTGACCTTGCTCACCATCAAGGAGTTCTGAGAAATATTCTTTCCATCTTTCCATTACTTCCTTCAGAGCAGTAAGCAATTTGCCTTGCTTGTCCTTTATAAATTTGAGCGGGCATTGTTTTTCCTTCCTCAAGTTCTTTAGGGTCTTATAGAACAATTTCTGGTTTTCTTGCGCATCTTTTTCTAGTTTTTCTCCAAATTCTTCCCAGGACTTCTGGTTTGCTGCTAGCACCTTGTTCTTTGCTTCTGTTCTGAGTATCACATATTCTCTATATTTCTCTATTTGTCCTGCTGTGTTTTTAACTCCTAAGTATTGTTTCCATGCCATTTTCTTCTCTCTTATTTTCTCTTTGACTTCCTCTGTCCACCAAGGTGTCCTCATTCTCTTGTTACCAAATCGGACTTCACCACATGCTTCTGCAGCAGCTGTCTTTATGATGTCCTTGAATTTAAGCCAGAGGGTTCCCAAGTCATCAGGTTGTTCTTCTGTGTTGCTCACCGCTGTAGCAATAAGCCCCTGATATCTGGTCTTAATTTCTGGCTCTCTCAGCTTGTAGGTCTTAATGCTCATTTCTCCCGTTTGTTTACTTTGTTTCTTGCGTGATGTTGGGCAGTTCCTAGGCTGAGCAACTCTTACAGTTGTTCTTTTGATTGTAAGCAGGTAGCAGGGTTGAACTTGAAGAAGCACTAATACAAGATGTAGAATAGTACACATATCTTGGCAGCAATATAGACAAAGTTGGAGGGACAGACAGTGATATCAAAATAAGAATACAAAAAGCAAGAGGAGCTTTCATTGCATTGGGAAATATATGGAGATCAAGAGAAATTGGATCCAACACGAAAATAAGAATCTTCAAGTTAAATGGGAAGTCAGTCCTATTGTATGGCTCTGAGACATGGAGAACAACAAAGACAATAACCAAAAAGCTACAGACTTTCATAAATGGGTGATTGCATAGAATAGAGGGATTAAAATGGTATGACAAGGTTACCAACGTGGAACTGAGGACAAGAACTAGACAAGTGCCAGTGGAACAAGAGATGAGAAAAAGATGCTGGTGATGGATACAACACACACTGGGGAAACCTGTTGATAGCATTACAAGGTGGTCCTTGTTCTGAAATCTCTAGGGAGAGAAAGGCAGAGGTCGGCTAAAATCACGTGGAGAAGAGAGCTGGAGACAAATGAAACTGATGAAGAAAACATGGAAAGAACTTGAGCTGTTGTCATGTGACAGGAGGACTTGGTCATGTGGTTGTTGAAGGCCTATGTTGACACGTGACAGGAGAACTTGGTCATGTGGTTGTTGAAGGCCTATGTTGACACGTGACAGGAGAACTTGGTCATGTGGTTGTTGAAGGCCTATGTTGACATGTGACAGGAGGACTTGGCATGTGTTTGTTGAAGGTCTATGTTGACACATGACAGGAGGACTTGGTCATGTAGTTGTTGAAGGTCTATGTTGACATGTGACAGGAGGACTTGGTTATGTGGTTGTTGAAGGCCTATGTTGACATGTGACAGGAGAACTTGGTCATGTGGTTGTTGAAGGCCTATGTTGACATGTGACAGGAGGACTTGGCATGTGATTGTTGAAGGCCTATGTTGACACATGACAGGAGGACTTGGCATGTGTTTGGTGAAGGTCTATGTTGACATGTGACAGGAGGACTTTGGCATGTATTTGTTGAAGGTCTATGTTGACACATGACAGGAGGACTTGGTCATGTGGTTGTTGAAGGTCTATGTTGACATGTGACAGGAGAACTTGGTCATGTGGTTGTTGAAGGTCTATGTTGACATGTGGCAGGAGGACTTGGCATGTGGTTGTTGAAGGTCTATGTTGACATGTGACAGGAGGACTTGGCATGTGTTTGTTGAAGGCCTATGTTGACACATGACAGGAGGACATGGTATGTATTTGTTGAAGGTCTATGTTGACATGTGACAGGAGGACTTGGCATGTGTTAGTTGAAGGCCTATGTTGACATGTGACAGGAGGATTTGTTATGTGTTTGTTGAAGGCTTGTGGTGACAGGAGGACTTGGTATGTGTTTGTTAATGTTCTATGTTGACATGTGACAGGAGGACTTGGTATGTGTTTGTTGAAGGTCTATGTTGACATGTGAGAGGAGGACTTGTTATGTGTTTGTTGAAGGTCTATGTTGGCATGTGACAGGAGGACTTGGAATGCATTTATTGAAGGTCTATGTTGACATGTGACAGGAGGACTTGGTATGTGTTTGTTAAAGGCCTATGTTGACATGTGTCAGGAAGATTTGGAATGCATTTATTGAAGGCCTATGTTGACATGTGACAGAAGGACTTGGTATGTTTTTGTTGAAGGTCTATGTTGACACGTGACAGTAGAATGTGGCATGTGTTTGTTGAAGGTCTATGTTGACATGTGACAGGAGGATTTGGTATGTGTTTGTTGAAGGTCTATGTTGACATGTGACAGAGGACTTGGTATGTGTTTGTTGAAGGTCTATGTTGACATGTGACAGGAGGACTTGGAATGTGGTTGTTGAAGGTCTATGCTGACACATGACAGGAGGACTTGGCATGTGGTTGTTGAAGGTCTATGTTGACATGTGACAGTAGAACTTGGCATGTGGTTGTTGAAGGCCTATGTTGACACGTGACAGTAGAACTTGGCATGTGGTTGTTGAAGGTCTATGTTGACATGTGACAGTAGAACTTGGCATGTGGTTGTTGAAGGTCTATGTTGACATGTGACAGTAGAACTTGGCATGTGGTTGTTGAAGGTCTATGTTGACACGTGACAGTAGAACTTGGCATGTGGTTGTTGAAGGCCTATGTTGACATGTGACATGTGGTTGTTGACAGTGACAGAAACTTGGCATGTGGTTGTTGAAGGTCTATGTTGACATGTGACAGTAGAACTTGGCATGTGGTTGTTGAAGGTCTATGTTGACATGTGACAGTAGAACTTGGCATGTGGTTGTTGAAGGCCTATGTTGACACGTGACAGTAGAACTTGGCTTGTGGTTGTTGAAGGCTTATGTTGACATGTGACAGTAGAACTTGGCATGTGGTTGTTGAAGGTCTATGTTGACACATGACAGGAGGACTTGGCATGTGGTTGTTGAAGGTCTATGTTGACACATGACAGGAGGACTTGGCATGTGGTTGTTGAAGGTCTATGTTGACATGTGACAGTAGAACTTGGCATGTGGTTGTTGAAGGTCTATGTTGACACGTGACAGTAGAACTTGGCATGTGGTTGTTGAAGGCCTATGTTGACACGTGACAGTAGAACTTGGCATGTGGTTGTTGAAGGTCTATGTTGACATGTGACAGTAGAACTTGGCATGTGGTTGTTGAAGGTCTATGTTGACATGTGACAGTAGAACTTGGCATGTGGTTGTTGAAGGCCTATGTTGACACATGACAGTAGAACTTGGCATGTGGTTGTTGAAGGCCTATGTTGACATGTGACAGTAGAACTTGGCATGTGGTTGTTGAAGGTCTATGTTGACACATGACAGGATAACTTGGCTTGTGGTTGTTGAAGGCTTATGTTGACACATGACAGTAGAACTTGGCATGTGGTTGTTGAAGATCTATGTTGACACATGACAGGAGAACTTGGCATGTGTTTGTTGAAGGCCTATGTTGACACATGACATGAGAACTTGGCATGTTATTGTTGAAGGCCTATGTTGACACATGACAGGAGAACTTGGCATGTGTTTGTTGAAGGCCTATGTTGACACGTGACATGAGAACTTGGCATGTGGTTGTTGAAGGCCTATGTTGACATGTGACAGGAGGACTTGGCATGTGGTTGTTGAAAGCCTATGTTGACATGTGACATGAGAACTTGGTCATGTGGTTGTTGAAGGGCTATGTTGACACGTGACAGGAGGACTTGGTCATGTGGTTGTTGAATGCCTATGTTGACACGTGACATGAGAACTTGGCATGTGGTTGTTGAAGGCCTATGTTGACATGTGACAGGAGGACTTGGTCATGTGGTTGTTGAAGGTCTATGTTGACACATGACATGAGAACTTGGCATGTGTTTGTTGAAGGCCTATGTTGACATGTGACAGGAGAACTTGTCATGTGATTGTTGAAGGCTTATGTTGACATGTGACAGGAGGACTTGGCATGTGTTTGTTGAAGGCCTATGTTGACACGTGACAGGAGAACTTGGCATGTGATTGTTGAAGGCCTATGTTGACATGTGACAGGAGGACTTGGCATGTGTTTGTTGAAGGCCTATGTTGACACGTGACAGGAGAACTTGGTCATGTGGTTGTTGAAGGCCTATGTTGACACGTGACAGGAGGACTTGGCATGTGTTTGTTGAAGGCCTATGTTGACACATGACAGGAGAACTTGGTCATGTGGTTGTTGAAGGCATATGTTGACACGTGACAGGAGAACTTGGCATGTGTTTGTTGAAGTCCTATGTTGACACATGACAGGAGGACTTGGTCATGTGGTTGTTAAAGGTCTATGTTGACACGTGACAGGAGGACTTGGCATGTGTTTGTTGAAGGCTTTCTCCTTGGGGAGCTAAAGGATATAGTGATTATTGACCACCAATCACAAACACTTTAATCAGTCACCATTTAGCAGCCTCAGAGCACATACAAATTCTTCAACTTGGCATTGGCTGTTAAAGGTGACAAGCTCAACAGCCCTTGTTTATCAAGAGCAACAACCTCTTGTTAAGAAGAACTAGTCTAAACTTTCAAAGACTCCTCTTGTAAGTACATTGTTATGTCAGTAAACATTTGACTGAATTGATACAAGTATAGTTAATATTGTTGTTTTATTTTGATCAAACATTCTTGTACTTTATAATAGCCATAACTGCTTATCAAAATGTCATGAAAGAATTGGTCAGAATATATGTAATAATTAAAATATATCATGTTCTGTAATTAAAATCCAGGTTCTGATGAATGTAAACAGGAGTATAATGGAAGCTTCCAGAATTATGATGCTAATACTGAGGTGGGATGTTGTATAAACTGTGTTTAAGACAAACTATATCAGCCAGTTAATTAGCCATGTATGTTGTATGCACCATTGTTTAGACAAACTGCATCAGACTGTAATTAGCCTTGTACATTTTATGTACTGTTGTTAAGGTATGCTGTATCAGCCAGTTAATTAACCTTATATGTTGTTTGTACCATTGTTTAGACACAATATCAGACAGTTAATTAGCCTTATATATTGTGTGTACCATTGTTTAGACAAAATATATCAGACAGAGATAGGAAACTCTATACAGAGCGATACAACAGGAAGCAATCTGATCATCAGAAGGGGTCCTCCTGTCAAACAAGTGTTTCGGCCCTATACTCCTTTACACTCTAAGAGGGGTGGGCCCACTTGGGTCATGACTCCCAAGTGTCTCAGCCTTCTGTTGTTTTGTATTGAAAATGAACCCATTTCACTTTGGTAGCAACTTTAAAATCCACAACTCTGCCAGCTGTGGAGGCAATTGTGAAAGTAACCAAAGAGAAGACAAATTATTCTGTTTGTTCCGCTGAACACCATGACTAGGGACAGACACTGACACCTGCGTGAACCTGATGAGGCTAGCCACTGTGTGCTAGCAACTGTAATTCTGTGCCCAACACCTCTTATAATATACGCCATGTGTTGCGCATCAGTCACAGCCCTTTCACCAGTACTCCGAAGAACTCAAAGTATTGTGGACTTAGAAAAATTCTTGATGTTTTCTGTACCACAGAGTTTACAGTCCTGAGTTCCATAGCCCATTGTGGTTGTTCCACAGCCAGCTTGATGCCTTTTCCACAGTTTCACTAAGGCTCTTCAGTGCCCTTGTTCTTAACTGTCCCCTCAGCCCCAACAGTTTCAATAAATCATACACTGATGCAGCTACAAGCCCTCTTGCACCCACCTCAACAGCCATGACCCTTGCAGTGAACCCATCGTGTCTCAGATCTGCGGCCAGATCACTATACTTGGCCGCTTTTAACAAATGTTGCTCTTCCAATCTGGATTCCAATGGCATGGTCAATTCAATCAATATAACCTGGTGTGATGATGAAGAATGCGGCACTATATCCAGCCATCTTCGAGATTTCCTGATACTCTCTGGATATGCCCCTCATCAAGGTAGGTCTATCGCCGTGTCCCAGTCATTTGCACAGTAAAGGAGAGATGGTACACTGCTACCTGATTTACTCGGTTTTGGGTGTGCTGACTTTCCTGCTCTCAGAAAGTATGTGTTTGCTGTGTTTGGCCTGACATTGCTATTCACCTTCATCCTTGCCAGATCTATTGTCGCAGCCAGCTCATTTAGCTTTTTGTTGTTTCGCCATGTATATTGCCCTTATGACACCTTGCAAGCTGAGAGCACGTGTTCAAGTGTCTGCCTCGCATAGCGCAGGGGGTACTGCTCATCATCCGACTTTCCCCATCTCACAAGGTTTGTGGCCAATGGCAGGAGGTCATACATTGATCTAACAAAGGGAGCTGAGCTTAAGAAGTGCCATATGCCAAATATCATTCCATGTCAAGGACATCTGCAGGGCTCCTTCCCATGTAGTCTATTGGCCTTGTTGGGCCAGCTGCACTGCTTTTTGCAATCTCTTATCATTCTCAGCTCCTCGTATCTCCTGAACTACCATGTCTCTACGCTCCCTGCTTGATGCCTTGGACCACCAGCGGATGTCTCCATGACCAAATTCCCGTCTATTTGTTTGTGTGTATCTGATTACCTCCCTCAGTTTGAGCGACTCTTGCACCGCATCAACAGCTTTGTCCACTCTCCACTTCATTCCCATTTTCAGTGTGGGCTGAATAGACTTAACCACGTCATCTGCTGACTTGCGTAGCATGATTGCAAGCCTTGCCTTTCCAACTTTGTACTCTTCAACAACTGACTTGAAAGGAAGCAGAAGTTTTGACTTTTTGCAGTACAGTGCTACATCTGACAGACCTGGTGGTACCCCTAGCCATTTCCGCGTGAACTTGTTGACCTTCTGCTCTATAGCTTCCACTGTACTTGTGCTTATGTCATATATAAGCAGTGGCCACAGCAACTTAGATATCAACATGAACTGGAGGCACCACAGTTTGAATTTTCCTAGGAGTCTGCTTTGGTCTATGATCTGTAGCCCTCTGCCTGCAATTTCTATTGTCTGTTGCTCTGCCTTTGAGTCTTTTAATGAGTCATCGTACACCCTGCCAAGACTTTTAACAGATTCCTCAATGACAGTAGGGATTCTTTGGTTAGAAACCATGAATATGCTATCTTCTCTTTCCTGACTGATAGGCTTCTCGACTTCTTAGGTTTGAAGCTCTTTCTGCACCAGCTGACTAGTTCATCCAGGCATGCTAACATCCTACGGGCCTGATGTTCATCTGATGTTAGAATTGTTGTGTTATTCATGAATGCTTTGAGTGGTGGCATGTGACACATTCCACAGAGCTTTGGACCTATAGCCATTCCTTCGGCCTCATTGAGGATTACCTGCATAGCCATCACAAATAGTATTGGAGAGATGGTACATCCTATCGCAATTCCAACTTTAAGGCCAATCCACTTCGTTGTGTACTCTCTGTTGAAAATCTGACAGAGAACCCTGCAAAAAACAGCTTCAGCATTGCTGCAATCTCTTGTGGAACATGATAATTTCTAGAGCCTGCCATAACATCTGGTATGGAACGGATCCATAAGCATTTGTTAGATCCATCCAGATTACATGGAGGTTTGATCTGTCAGACTTTGCCTTTTGAATTGCTTCCCAGATCTTTGTGGCATGCTCTAGACATCCTGGTGTACCTGGGATTACTCCTTTCTGAATGGTAGTGCCAATGTACCCATTTGCCAGGAGGTATGTAGTGAGCCTTTTTGCCATCACTGAGAAGAATATCTTCCCTTCCACATTAAGTAGTGAGATTGGCCTGAACTGTCTGATGTCTGTGAAATTTTGTTCCTTCGGAATGTAGACTCTGTTCACCTTTCTCCATTCCTTGCTTACAAGCTGGGTTTTCCACGCATTCTTCAGTAAATGGAGCAGCCGTTTGAGCACCTCAGGGCATCTCTTATACTTCTTCTTCTTCTTCCTCGTTCGTCCTGAAAAGGACGGTGGTTGCGTTGTGTCTGTTTACGCCTAAGCTGTGATATCTGCACCTTTCGGTCGACACATCCGACTTCTGCGCGGCATTTTTTAGGACCGGGTTTGCCTTCCCATTGCGATCCACACTCGCTCAGCCAGACTGCACTGCTGCAGACTGTTTCCAGGACCATCACGTGGAGGTGGAGTGCGGTCTTGACCAGCTCTGATTCGCTGGTCCTGACGCAGGCAGTCAAGCTATGAGTCACTGACTGCGTTCTCTATTGCTGCGTCTTTGGGTCCCTTCTCTTATACACGACATATGGAACAGCATTAGGACCTGGAGCTGACTTGCACCGAGCTTTCTGGACAATGCTTTCTACCTCTTGCACCGTTGGGGGCTTGGTGTTGAATTCAGCTCCTGGCTTACTAGGCCATCTAAGGCCTGCCATGGTGCTGAGCGGCTCATCTTTATGACCACCTGAATAAGGATGTAGGATAAAGAGAGAGGAATAGTACCTCACGGTGAGAGACAGCCATGTCCTTTTTAGGATAGTCAGGATCCTATTTGGTTCTCCTCTCTTTGTCTAGCTCATGTATGGCTCCTCGAATACCGCTTGTATACGGCGGTGGCCACATCCCGGGCAACAGTCTTGGCTGACTGGCTAAACTACATGGGTGGAGTAGCAGCAATCTTACTCAAGGGAATGTCCATCCCTAGTACACAAAGACTGAGATGGTGAGTGAGGCGGAGGAATCTGAGAAGATCAACGGCTCGCAAAGCGAAACAGCAAAGTGTGTGGCGCACTAGAGGCATGTCGGACATAGAAAAAGACAATGGCTAGCCACCGTGGAAGAGATTGGGGCCTTACCACGTACTTCCTACAGAACGTAATGGAATCACAACAACAAGATAAGAACCGATATGTAGAGAACTCTCTGTCCCCTGGGGAAGAATCTACTGTACAAATTAACAGGGAAGAGGCAACTCCTCTAATGAGTAAGGAAGTACATAATGACGAGTGTTCCTTAAATTCTGTTGAAAGGGAGCATTCTGAGAAAGACCACCTAAAAACTAGTAGGAGAAGCCTAAAAATAGGAACATGGAATGTTATAACTCTAAACGGAGAAGGAAAGCTTGACAATCTTATATTAGAGGAAACCGACATGAAACTCGATATACTGGGAGTTGCAGAGGCAAGACTTTTGGATACAGGCTACATAACAAGAGAGCAGTACACGCTTATACACTCAGGAGGAGAAAAACACGAAAGAGGGGTAGGAATGTTGATAAAGAAGGAGTTAGAAAAATACGTATGTGGATACTGGACACACAATGACAGAATGATGTTACTAAAGATGAGAGCAAAGCCATTCGACATATCAATCTTACAAACTTATGCACCAACTAAAGATCACAGCGAGGAAGAAATAGAAGAATACTATGAAGAGCTACAACAAACACTTAAACCAGTCAAATCTACAGATGTGTTGATAGTAATGGGTGATATGAATGCAAATGTAGGAAAAGGAAAATACAAGAAAATAGTAGGACAGTATGGATTAGGGACAAGAAATGATAGAGGAGACAGACTTATCCAGTTCTGTGAAGAAAACCAGCTGGTCATATGTAACACCTCTTTTGAACACCACCCAAGGAAATTATGCACATGGAAAAGCCCAGGAGATGTAACACGTAATCAAATCGACTATATCATGATAAAACATAGATTTAAGAACAGTGTCACAAGTGCAAAGACACATCCTGGCGCCGACATAAATTCAGATCACAATCCAGTCATCATCAAAGTAAATATAAAGCTGAAAAGAGCAGGAAACAGAAGACAGGAGGAACCCCAGATAGAAATATCAGCACTGAAACAACCAGATATAAAACAGAAATATTTAATCGACGTCAAAAATAAATATCAACAGTTATTGACAGAAAGCATGGAGCAGTATAGAAGAGAAAACCCAGAAGAAAAAGCAACCGCAAAATGGGAATGCTTAAAAACAAGCATACAATCAGCAAATGCAAATTTACCTAAAAAGGAGTCTAAGAAAAATCAAATTTGGATGACAGATGACATCTTGAATAAAATGGCAGAAAGAAAGAAAGCAAAAAACACTCCGGAATATAAAACAATAGACAATGACATACGTACTATGTGTAGAGAAGCAAAAGAACGGTGGATAGAAACAAAATGTAAGGAAATAGAAGACTTGGAAGCAAAGCACATGACAAGAGATATGCATGAAGAAATAAAGAAATTATCAAATCGGTCGCAGTTTGCACAAGGAGGAAGCTGTATCAAGAACAAAAATGGTGTAATATTACTTGATGAGAAAGACATATCAAACAGTTGGGCAGAATACGTAAAAGAACTATTCGAGGACAACAGAGGTAAAAAACCATCACCAGATTCTAATGAAGGCCCAAACATTCTCAGATCAGAAGTAGAGAATGCCATTCATATGATACAAAAAGGAAGATCAGCAGGCATGGATAACATAAAAATTGAAATGATAGAAGCTCTGGAGAGCTTTGGTATAGATACAATCACAGAAATATGCAACGATATATACAATACAGGATATATACCACACGACATGAAGACATCAGTTTTTATAACATTGCCCAAAAAACCAAATGCAACAGAATGTTCAGACTTCAGAACAATCAGCCTGATGAGTCATGCAATTAAGATACTGCTCAAAATCATACAGGAAAGAATAAAAAGTAGACAGCGAAATCCAAGAAGAACAGTTTGGTTTCAGACGGAACAGTGGAACAAGAGAGGCAATATTTTGCCTAAGAAGATTAGCAGAAAAATATACAGAGGTCCAAAAAAGTATATATATGTGCTTCATTGACTATAAGAAGGCTTTTGACAGAATCCATCATGAGAAAATAATTGAATGCCTCAAAGACATAGGTATTGATGGAAAAGATATAAGAATACTCAGTAACCTTTATTGGGAGCAAACTGCCACAGTAAGATCGGGAAGGAATTATTCACCATACATAGACATAAAAAGAGGTGTCAGACAAGGTTGTGTGCTGTCCCCCTGCCTATTTAATTTATACACCGAAAAAATTTTCAAACAGATACAGGAAATACCAGGACTGAACATCAGTGGAAGGTCAATAAACAACCTTAGATATGCAGATGATACCGTGTTGTTAGCTGAAAGCGAACAGGAGTTACAAGAACTAGTGAAACAAGTGAACAGTGTAAGTCATGAATATGGACTCGACATTAATATTGAGAAAACAAAAACTATGATAATTAGCAAAACAGACAATAAACCCACATTAAAGATAAGCGTAAATGGGAAAATCCTGGAACAAGTCAAGAGCTACGTATATCTTGGTCATATAATAACAGAAGATGGCAGATGTGAAACAGAAATCAAGAAGAGAATAGGAATGGCCAAAGCTACATTTAACAACATGAAACATATACTGACATCCAAACAGTTATCTCACAAATTAAAACTGAGAATCATAAAGTGTTATATATATTCTGCATTTCTGTATGGTGCAGAAACATGGACGATGAATAAGCATTTGGAAGAAAGAATTGAGGCTCTTGAAATGTGGATATATAGAAGAATGGGGTGTATCTCATGGAAAGAGATGAAAACAAATGAGGTCCTAGAAAATCTAGGTATGAAAAGAGAACTAATGAGAGAGGTCAAAGTTCGACAGCTAAAATACTTTGGCCACATAAAAAGGCATAACACCTTGCAGAAGACCATAACAGAAGGGAGAGTTGAAGGCAAATGTGCAAGGGGAAGACCACGCTATAAGTGGGAAGATAACATCAAGAGATGGACGGGAAAGAGTCTATCAGAGTGTACCACCAAGACAAGAGACAGAAGACGTTGGAGATCCATTACAGCCAACCTTTGTTGTGGAGATGGCAACTGATGATGATGATGAATAGGTCATTCTAAGGTGTTCTTCCAGTTCTTCTTTCCTGATGTTTAGCATACCCGACCATGGCTGCTCAAACAGTTCTTTTGCAAACTTAAAGGGCTCCCTGAAGAATCTGTCCCTATCCCTTTGAGTCTTCCTTCTCTTCCTGCACAATCTTTCTGCTCTACAAAGGGCATTATGTTGGCTTTTCAGGTACTCCCAAACATGTCATAACCCTTCTTTCTCTGTGGCAACTGCATTCTTGAACAGTTTTCGGGCATACTTCTTCTGTTTCTTGATTTCTTCTATTTTAATTTGTCTTCTACTTTTTCATGGTGGGTTATTTTCCTTTGCCTCCCTGACTCCGAACACTTTGCGACAGTGCAAATATATTATGTCGCCGAAGATTTCCAGCTTCTTCTCCAAAGTTATCTGCTTCAGATTGTTATCCAACTCTTTTGCCAAGGCTTCATCCAGCTGTTCCCAAAGCCCTTTTGCACTGGCAGGTGGAAACTTGATTGCATCTCTCTTCCCGTCCAAGAAGTGTGTGAGATCATCATCAGGCAGATCAACTTGAATGTACTCAGCACTGTGGATTGACTCCTGGCTGCGTTCTTCTAACATCTTACCCATCGAGACATGATGAGCTCCCACACCCCTGTTTTGTTCTGTGGATTTTTATTCCTCTCTGAGTAGAGAATTTCCTACCACAGGTACATGGAAATTCCAGCTATTGTTGAGAGCTCGAAGTCCGTGCAACGGGTCTGGTCGATTCCAATGAGGTGCCTGTGGATTCATCATTCATTCTCCCCCCTTTAGTGAATCCTGGGGCATCTATCATTTTTGGGTCCTGTAGCAATTGAATACTGCTTATGGGGTCAGTTAATTAAACTATATCACACAGTTAATTAACCATTTATGTTGTATGTACAATTGTGTCTGCAAACAATATCTGACAACTAATTAACCTTATATGTTGTTTGTACTATTGTTTAAACAAAATGTATCAGACAGTTCATTAACTTTGTATGTTGTATGTACTTTTGTTTAGACAAACTATCTTAAAATGATACCCATCATCTGCTATATTTCATTGCCTTCAGGTTGAAAGAAATATGGAATCTAGTGTCACACGTCTAATTACAGAAATGAAGCAGGAAACAGACTATGAGGTATGTCAAATATTTATGTCCCATATAATTCCCCTGTGTCTCTGAAGAGACAAAGAAAGAATATGCCTACTGCACTCTTGAGCAAGTCGTACAAAGTGACTTGTGGGGTTGTGGGTGGGGCTGGCTACCTCATTATGTTAAACAAATTGTCACAGACACCACTGCTACAAGTGTATGTGAATGCTTGGTGCAGGCTTCTAACAAGTGGTCCAGCTGTAATGGTGGCTGTATGCTCTGTTAGGAGCACAAAAAGAAGATGAATGAAAATATTGACATTTGGAAGCTTTCAAGGTGCATTCTTCTTCTTTGATCCTTAGCCACCAACTGTCAAAGCAGTCAGTGGCCATCATGCCTGATGGCGTCTTGTAGGGCAACAACAAATTGATTCCACTTTGCTTTGTCGGGGGCCATGCTCCATCCTTTGTACAGTGCCCCAACTCTGGTTCATTCTTTGCATCTCAGCCTCACAGTACTCCGCAGGTTGTTTTTAGTCGGCCTCTCTTTTGTTTTCCTTCAGGGGTCCATAGCATAGCTGTTCTTGTGATGGCATTGGGGTCTCTTCTGAGGACATGGCCAACCCAGCTCCAGCGTCTGCCAACTATGATGGTATGCATGTCCTCTTCCTTGCTCCGAGTAAGCAGATCTTGGTTAGTGATGGTATTTGGCCAAAAAAATTTTCTTAGGCAGGTTGTGTGAAAAGAGGACAATTTTGACATTTCCTTCTCTGTTATACTCCAGCATTCCACACCATAGAGAAGAACGGAAAGCTCACACCTCTGATATAATCTTAATTTTGTGCTTGTGCTGTACTGAGAGGACTTCCAAATGTTGTTTAGACTATAAAGGTGTGCATGGTATAGTGTTAAATTTGGGAGAAAAAAAAAGAATGTTTTTGCAATTTACTGGACATGTAAAGAAATGATTTTGAACAATTTTACGTGATCATTTTCATAATTTCTCTTGATCTATACTGGGAATTTGTTCACTGAAGTTTTAGTTATGCCTAATTATATGTATTTACTTAACAACTAAAGTTTGTGACTTGTAGGAAACTAATTTTTTTTTTAAATCAGGCACCAAAGAATATTAAAACAAATGTCCCAATTGTAATTGTAGGAGAAAAGCAGGATTTAAGTTACTGGTTTTTTAATTTTACTGGTCAAATAATGGAAGTTAGCAGGTTCCCATTAAAATTGGGGGGGGGGAGTTGCATGTCTAAAATATCTTTAAAACTTTATGACTTGACAGCTGGCATGGTTTAGGTGCCTTACAACTTCCCCTCCCTACTGCCATTCAAGTAAGACGTTTTTCAGTCAAAAGTTTACAGAGATTCTTACCACACACAAATCAAGGAAAGGAAGGGGAAAAATATCTTCTTGAACAGTTATGAACTGAATCAGCTTCTACAGAAGAGAAGAATTATGTTAAAGAGCGTTTCAGTGGAATTACCTCATCTGTTATTGAGCATCTATAGCTACAAGTAATACTTGACCATCTTTGAGGGAGAAGAAATTCCCACAAAACATTGTTATTGTTATAAAGAATTGACATCATTGCACTCTGGGCAAACCCATAGGTGCTCAATTTCCATCAGTATATGCTGAATGTGAATGCTAACTGTTCCTGTAGCTCACTGGTTGTAAACACAACAGATGCATCTTCTCATACATCCATCTCTACTAGCTTTACGTTTGATGCCAAATTCCAACAGCCTTAACCTTGATGATTCATCTATTGCAGTGTCATTCTCCAACAGGCAATCATTAATTGCTCTCAGTTTATCTCCCTTATCCATATCTAATGTCCCCACTATGGGTGCTCTTGATGCTAGTCTGTCAGCTCTTTCATTACCACATTGTTATGAGCAATATTCATAACATTTGTGTCGATGTCATTAGATGGTTCAACAAGGCTTCTCGTTTGTTTATTATGCGTAGTCCTGGGTAACATAGGAAGTGACATCATTACCTCGAGGTAGAGTTTGGCAGACGTGAAGGTTTAGATCAGCAAAAGTCAGAGATCGTTTGTATGGACTTCGATGTGTGTGGGGCGTGGCGAGTGGATGCATGTGTCTGAGCTGCTGAAATTATGTTATATGTTCTACATCCCTATGTTGTACCATCACTAGTACATCAAGATCTTATATGAGATGTCACTAGCTTTATTCTAAAGGGAGTATGGATTTGAATTGTCATATGAACTGATTTAATAAAGATATTGAAAAACTGTCAAGGACAGTGTTCTAGCCACAGACGGTACGGAGTATTTTGATGACTGAATATGTCTTGCCATTAAATATATATTGGCCATTATTACTATGCATTTTGGAGCAGCGTTCAAGTTATAATAAAGATGTATGTATTCGTTTCACTGCGCCTTTTATGACATTCATACTTCAGTGTGATATTGGCTGTCTGCGTTGTCAAGCAGTTCTACCCTTGTGTTAACTTGGCCAGAGTAACCAGGCGTTTACTCAAACTATACTTATCAAGTAATATAAAGACACTCTACACACATACACTTGCATGACCAGGACAGTACATCCACACCAGCTCTTGTAGACTGGAAGCTTCTATGAATGTTTTCCATTCATGACGCAACCAACCACTCTGAACCTTTCGAAGCATGGGTTGAGAGTCGGAGACAATGATAGCCTTTGTTAATGAAGTTTCAGTTATCCACCTTAAGGCCAGGAGCGGGCATTAAATTAACGTCAAAATACAAAAATTATGGATTTTGGGATTAGTCCATTTTCTGATACTTTAACATCTCCTGAATCTAAATATAAAAGAATTAAATGTCAAAATGCACTCTAACAATATGTATTTTGACTTTGAAAAAGGTATGGTACAGAGAGATTTTCTCAAACTCAAGAAAATATGCCTAATTGGACCTAGTTTTTCCCATAGCAACCAAGCCTGCACCCCTACGTATTATACATCATTGGATTCGCCTAGATCTGGGGAATCCTGTGATGTAGTTCATTTATTTTGGTAACAAAATTATACCCGCCAAGATCGAGAATTTATGAGTTGCTTTTTTACCGATTACTTCCATATATGGAAATCGGCGGACATTCGCTGACATCGGCTTTTTCCGCTCACTATTCTAAACTGTTCGTTGGCTGCGTGAATCCACGTGACTTGTAATCGCCGTGTTGACAATATTGCGTCAGATTGATAAATTCTGTGTACATATTTAGTTAGACTCATTTTTTGGAACTATTTGTGTGAAAATGCCTCGAAAAAAGAATAGCTTTCGTCATCTAAACCTGGAAACGGCCGGGGAGAAAAGATAGAACCAAGATAGTGCAGGTAAAAGTCGCTAATTTTGTTATGGTAATGGTACAAAATGAATCACTGTAGAAAGCCAGGCTCGCACAACACATTTAGGCTACACAAATTTAGTTTTGATTGACTCTGTTAGAACTGAGTGGAGGGGGAAGAAGGTACTGTATTTTAATATTGGAAATCTGACTTAATTTTCTTGAATTAATACACAATATGTCCTAATTATAACCCATAAAGGGTTCAACGATATACTTTTAAAAAAAATGTCACATGTGAATAAGCTATTATTTTTTTTAAATTTATGTATTTGCAAGGTTTTAGTAAACGCGTTGGCAGTAAACAGTGATCACATTTTTCTGGTTTGACAAAATGACATGATTCCACATTATACGATAAATTATCATGGTATTTATAAGCATGTGACATGTTTCTTGAGCTGTGATTATTTCTTATGTACTTTATTCAGAACTAAATGGTCCCCCTAATGAGCCTAGTCTGCCTGAGGTTATACTGTCAGCTTCAGCTGTAAATGAAGGAGCCAGCACAAGCTCCTCTACAACAACTTCTACCTCTTCACCCCACAGCACACCACGGTTCTGTAAAAAGCTGGAACTAAGTGCCTCATCGGTGCAAGAAGCTTCAACGCCTAACAATACGGTCTCCAGAACTATAGTTGATATGTCTGAGATATGCAACCTTGTTAGTCAGCTTGCATGTCCAGAATGCTATGGGAAGCTGTCTGCAGAAATTAATAATCAGGCCAAGAGAGGTCTTGTTCAACACATCAAAGTGAATTGTTGTGTTTGCAACAAAACCGTTGCATCAACGTACACATCATCGGTTGATGAACATAATTCATTCAGTGTGAACAAAGTTGCAGTTCTATCATCATTGTTATCAGGAATGGGACCCTATAAATTTAACTACTTTGCACAGAACATGGATATGCCTGGCCTGCATCAAAAAACTTTCAACACAATTGCAAAAAAAATTTATTTGCAAACACCAGAACTTGCAAAATTAATATTTGATCATGCTGCTAAGCTAGCACGCAGCGTAAACTGTGCTCAGAGCAATCAACCATATCATGAACATATTATGGATATTGGAGTCAGTTTTGATGGCAGCTGGCTCACAAGGGGCCACAGTTCAAAAATTGGTATTGGTTGTGTTGTGGAGATCTTGACAGGTCTTGTTATAGATGCCCATGTGCTTTCAAAATACTGTCAGACATGTGCTGCAACTGGTTCTTGGTACCAGAAGGAAGCCCCGGGAAACTTCAGCAAATGGAACGAGGAGCATGTGAAGCAAGGATGTGATATAAATTTTGAAGGTATTTACTTCTGAATCTTATTTTTGATTTCTCCTTCTCCTTGTCTAAAAATTTAAACTGATCTAATTTTAATTTCTCCATAAGTATCAGTTATAGTAACATAATTTATTACTTACATGTGTTTGCTTTGCTTCCATTGTACTACATTTGCTTCTACATTGTAAAGGAAAGTGTTCAATGTCTGCTTACATCATTATTTTAAGTGTTACTAATTCATACCTTTTCTTCTTTCTAGGAAGTTCAGGTGTAATGGAGGCTGAGGCAGCTAGTGTTTTATGGAGCCGGTCTGTGACATGACACAAATTTCGCTACACCACCATGTTAAGTGATGGTGATAGCAAAGCCTTCAATAGGGTCATGGAAATTAAACCATATGGCCCTAATGTTGAAATCATCAAAGAAGAGTGTATTAACCATGTAGGAAAAAGAATGATTACAGCTCTTCGTAATTTAGTTGCTGATTGCCGCAAGCAAAAAGTTACGCTTGGAGGACGTGGCCGTGGCCATCTGACAGATACAGCCATCCGAAAGCTTGGCATTTATTATTCCAGGGCTATCAGGCAACATGCTACTGCAGCTGATATGAAGAACGCTATTATGGCTAGCCTACATCATTGCTATTCAACTGATGATTATCCCCAGCATCAGTTTTGTCCTACTGGCCAAGACTCTTGGTGTTTCTATAAAGCAGCCTTATCTAGGAATGACAATGGATGGGTTTGAAAAAAAATCGAAAAAAGGTGATTCGTCTTACGAGGACAAAAGACAAAGAAAATAGTCTACGTTACGGCCACAAGGCCTTCGTCAGGAAAGGAAAGAAAGTGAAGGCTAGATAGGACACATAAAAACTAAATAAAATAAAAACTGGGTACTTCCCTGAAGGCAAGAACCGAAATTCTATCAAATTAGCTGTCTGATGATGACCGCGTGGCTGAACAGAAAGTGACTTCCGCCGCCGGATGTACACAATGCATACTAAGAAACTAAAAAACGAAACCGGACAATAAACTACCCAACGGGATAAAAGTGGGGACTGGAAATAGAAGAGGACAGAATGAGTGGGAGATAAATAAATATGAAATAAAAAAATGTATATGGCATACAAATAGAAGAATAGGATAAGAGTGGAAAGAGTAAAATAGAGCAAGAGAGGAGAGGGACCTCAGACAAAGGTGTGAAAAGTGTTGAGACCGGCTGGTTTTAGACACCCCATGCGGTGGATAAGACGGTTCTCAAGCTGTTCTCGGCTGGCAGTGTCAGAGGAGCAGGATCGGATCGCTGTGACCTGGATGTCGATGGGACCATGGTGGTCAGGACCATTGAAGTGTATAGCAACTGGTGTGGACTTTTGCTGAGCGATGTCATTTAAGTGCTGGCTGAATCTGTCCCCAAGTCGTTTGCCTGTTTGGCCAATATAGGTTTTGCAGCAACGTTTACATATGATCGTATAAATGACATTGCGCGATTCACACGTGAAGCTATAGTGATGGTGTACGTAGCCTTAGGAAAGGACACCTTCTGTGTTGAGATGACATACTTGCACGTGTTGCATCGTGTCCGACCACAGGGTAGTGTGCCAAAGTGAGTGGCATTCTCCTTTGGGAGACGGCTGTGAACAAGAAGATCCTTCAAGTTCTTGTCACGTCTATATGCCACCAAAGGTGCTTCACTGAATACTTTTTGGGTCAGAGGCTCTGCTTGGAGGATAGGGAGGTGGCGGAAAAGGATCTGTTTGACAGTAGTACTGTGAGGGTGATGGGTCAAGATTAATTTGACTCTATCCGAAGTGGATTTATGGTGAGGTTTGAGGGCCTCCAGACGAGAGATGGGGAGCACACGTTGGAGAGCAGAGGTGAGAACATGTTCTGGATAAAGTCTGTTACGGAAGAAATCCAACATCTCATTTGCTCGTAAGTGGAAATCATCGTCGTCTTGGCATAAACGGCGGAGGCGGAGAAGTTGTGAAAAAGGAAGGGAGTCACGACAGGCCCGAGGATGAGAAGAGGTATACAGGAGGTAGCTGTGGGCATCTGTCGGCTTGTAGTATACTGAGGTATTAAGGCCGGAGGGCGTAATAGAAATAGTAATGTCAAGGAAGTTGACAGATACTGTGGAGACGAGGGAGGTGAACTTGATGGTGGGGTGAAAGTGGTTCACAAAGTCGATGAAGCGGTGTAAATCAGTCTCAGACATATCTGTGAGACCTATGCCATCATCGATATATCTGCGGTAAAACCCAGGGAAAGGACCGGAGTATTGTTGCCATATCTGATGCTCCAAGTGGCCCATGAATAGACAGGCATAGCTGGGACCCATCTTCGTTCCCATGGCAACACCACTAATTTGGTCAAAAAACTGACCATTGAATTCAAAGGAATTCAGTTGAAGGACCAGTTCAGCAAGACGGAGAAGAGTGACAGTGGATATAGAAGGGCAAGTGCGTTGGTCCAGAAAAAACCGAAGAGCTCGGAGACCATCAGAGTGGGGAATAGAGGTATACAGAGAGCAGACGTTCAGCAAGAAAAGACGGTAGGAGCGGTCTGCTGGGAGTCGGATAGAGGAGAAAGTTGTAAGAGCGTGATGCCAAGACGACGATGATTTCCACTTACGAGCAAATGAGATGTTGGATTTCTTCCGTAACAGACTTTATCCAGAACATGTTCTCACCTCTGCTCTCCAACGTGTGCTCCCCATCTCTCGTCTGGAGGCCCTCAAACCTCACCATAAATCCACTTCGGATAGAGTCAAATTAATCTTGACCCATCACCCTCACAGTACTACTGTCAAACAGATCCTTTTCCGCCACCTCCCTATCCTCCAAGCAGAGCCTCTGACCCAAAAAGTATTCAGTGAAGCACCTTTGGTGGCATATAGACGTGACAAGAACTTGAAGGATCTTCTTGTTCACAGCCGTCTCCCAAAGGAGAATGCCACTCACTTTGGCACACTACCCTGTGGTCGGACACGATGCAACACGTGCAAGTATGTCATCTCAACACAGAAGGTGTCCTTTCCTAAGGCTACGTACACCATCACTAGTAGCTTCACGTGTGAATCGCGCAATGTCATTTGTACGATCATATGTAAACGTTGCTGCAAAACCTATATTGGCCAAACAGGCAAACGACTTGGGGACAGATTCAGCCAGCACTTAAATGACATCGCTCAGCAAAAGTCCACACCAGTTGCTATACACTTCAATGGTCCTGACCACCATGGTCCCATCGACATCCAGGTCACAGCGATCCGATCCTGCTCCTCTGACACTGCCAGCCGAGAACAGCTTGAGAACCGTCTTATCCACCGCATGGGGTGTCTAAAACCAGCCGGTCTCAACACTTTTCACACCTTTGTCTGAGGTCCCTCTCCTCTCTTGCTCTATTTTACTCTTTCCACTCTTATCCTATTCTTCTATTTGTATGCCATATACATTTTTTTATTTCATATTTATTTATCTCCCACTCATTCTGTCCTCTTCTATTTCCAGTCCCCACTTTTATCCCGTTGGGTAGTTTATTGTCCGGTTTCGTTTTTTTAGTTTCTTAGTATGCATTGTGTACATCCGGCGGCGGAAGTCACTTTCTGTTCAGCCACATGGTCATCAACAGACAGCTAATTTGATAGAATTTCGGTTCTTGCCTTCAGGGAAGTACCCAGTTTTTATTTTATTTAGTTTTTATGTGTCCTATCTAGCCTTCACTTTCTTTCCTTTCCTGACGAAGGCCTTGTGGCCGTAACGTAGACTATTTTCTTTGTCTTTTGTCCTCGTAAGACGAATCACCTTTTTTCGATTTTTTTTCAAACCCATCCATTGTATTCCACGTCTTACCGCAGTTCCCCTCAACTTCCTCTATCTAGGAATGAGTATGCTTTTGGGCATCAAAAATGTATACATACGTCCCTGGACTTTAAGCTGTTGAACAGACATTTGACACCAGTGTATGACAGGCTGACAAATCTGAAACCGTTGAGTCGCTGTGAAAGAAAGGCTACCCAAAACTTTAATGAGAGCCTTCATTCAGTTATTTGGAGTAAAGTGCCAGAGCATATCTTCCATTCACGAAAGCGTGTTGAATTCTGCCTTGTAAGTGCAGTTGCTGAACTTAATGAAGGACCTGAGGCTGCTATATTTTTCAAGAAAGTCCTGGGGCTGAACAATGGAAAAGAGGCTTATCGACTGGCAGGAGCAAGAAAGCGTAAACGTCTCGTGCTCAGCTCTAAAACGGCAGAAAACTGCACTAAGAAAAGGAACCAAATTAGGCACACATCTCAACAGAAATCCAGACAAGAAGCTGCAGAGGAAGCTTGATATATGGCCGTTATGTTCTGAATGACAAGTAAGTTATTTTTTTGCTGTAGTATTACATACTTATTTAATTGTTGTCTTCTTATGTATAAAAATGCGGTTTTCTCATAATCTATTTTTTAATCCTAATTTTCTTATAACTTCCACACTTATGTAAGAATTGGAACATATATTGCCCATAATCTTTTAAAACTTTTTATGTGATGGATTTTAAGTATCTGATCAAATTTTTGGTTAATTGACAAAAGTAATGTAAAAATCATGACAACAATTTGCCAGAAGATATGGAGTACAAAAAAATGGCCAAAAGAATGGACGCAGTCATTAGTAATACCGCTTCCAAAGATTCTAAAAATGTGCTACAGAACCATTAGCCTTAAGTCATCCAAGTAAGGTGATGTTAAGGATACTTTTGAACAGAATAAAACAGAAATCAGAAGAAATCTTGTGATGTTTTAGAAGTTGTTGACGAACATTATCATGGCTTTAGACCAAAAAGAAGTACCTCAGAACAAATCTTCAATATTAGATTACTTATCGAAAAACATCTCCAACATCAAATTTTATACATAAATCGATTTCACAAAAGCCTTCGATCGAGTCTGGCATGATGGCTTATGGCAAGTAATGAGAAAATTCAAAGATACCAACATCATATTTTGAAGCATATAATTTTTGCTGTTTTTGCAAAACGACTTTCAAATTGTCCCCAGTTCTTTAATATTTATCTAGAACATATTATGCAAGAAATAAAAACCATATCGATTGGAGGCAAACCTACGTTTTGCTGTTATATTTTTCTGATAGAGAATCAGAACTTCAAGAACCTCTAGACTGGAGAAAGTAACAAGAACGTATGCTGGAAAAATATAGAAAAAAGCAACATTGGTGAATCATAAGAAACATGTTCCGACCAACATTATTAAATTTTAGAAGAAGTTAACAACATTTTTTCGGGTCCACTATATGCAGTGATGGAAGATCAATTAAAGAAATCAAATTGAGATGGCTTCAGCTATGACAAGTTGAATTGATCTGGAAAAGTAACATGAAGAAAATTATAAAATCACTTGTATTAAATCTATTCTCATTGAGAGCTGGACTCACTGCAGTAATTACTTCAGGCTTTCGAGCATAAATTAGTATAAAGAATTTTGCGCATTTGCTTTTAACAAATGTCTATTTTATGCAGGCCACCAAGAACCACTTTTGTCAACAGTGAAACGTCGAAAGCTTGCCTGGTTTGGGCATGTAACTCGTCATGACTCCCTTTCGAAAACGATCCTTCAGGGAACAGTCGAAGGTAAACGGAGAAGAGGAAGGCAGAGAAAATCCTGGGCTGATAACATCAAAGAATGGGCAGGACACGGTTTTTCCACACTTGTACGCATGCTGAGGATAGAGAGCAGTGGAGGACCCTGTCTGCTGATGCTTCCACCATGGCCCCCCTACGACCCATGACGGGTTACGGGCTGAGATGAGATGATGAATGTAAAATTTAGTAAAATTTGTTACTATTTTTAGACACTATTTTCAAAGTCCTACAACTTTTTTTTGTATTAACGTTATCAAAAATCCACCAATAGAAAAGTTTTAACATATAATGATAAACGTTGTGTTCATATTTGGTATTCATAGCTTAATAAATAAAAAAGCCTTAGCAAATTGAAATAGAACAAAGAATCCAATATTGCTCAGCTCTAAAATGGCAGAAAACTGCGCTAAGACTAGGAAGGAAATTAGGCACAAATTTCAACAGAAAGCCAGATAGGAAGCTGCAGAGGAAACTGGCTATGCTACCAGTATGTTCTAAATGACAAGTAAGCAATTTTTCAGGGGCAATATTACAGACTTATTTAATTGTAGTCTATTTATGGAGAAAAATGCGATTTTCTCAAAATCTAATTTTCTCATCCTAATTTCCTTAAAACTTCCACACTTATGTGTTAATTGACATAAAAATTGGCACATATGTTGCCCATAATCTTTTAAAACATTTATATTGTTGGATTGTGAGTATCTGATCAAACTTTTGATTTATTGCAAAAAGTAATGTAAAATTTATTAAAATTTGTTACTTTTTTTAGACACTATATTCAAAGTCCTACAACTTTTTTTGTATTAAAGTTATCAAAAATCCAACTAAATAAAAGTTTTAAAATATAATGATAAACGTTGTGTTCATATTTGGTATTCATAGCTTAATAAATAAAAAAGCCTTAGCACATTGAAATAGAACAATAGAATCCAATATGGCCACTGTTTCTATGGCAACCAGTAGTGCAGTGCCATAAAACTCTTCATTTTTCGTATCTAGTATGGATATAGGTTAAGTCTGTGCATTTGCATTGAAATCCAGCAATTAATAATGAAAATAGCATTTCAGTGTAGCCCCTCCCCTTAAGGCTGCAGTAAAAGCCTCGACCTCCATTCTCATGCTGGATGTTGTTATCTTGTAAGCCCCTCTATGTTCAGACCACTACCCTAGCAGAGAAGCCCCAACCGGATTTCTCACCCAAGATTACAGACCCATTGGTATAGGCAATGGCATCAAGAAAAAACATAAAGAAAGATATCTGATAAAGTCAACCTATATGAAATTTACAGGATGTGGCGTAGCGTAGGAAGGATAAGAATTATTTTAGAAGAAATAATAGATATGAATGTGAAGTTTTCCTGGATCACCCCGAGGAAGATTTGGCTCAAGAAATCCTGTTGGGTTTCTCCACCGCTGAAGGGAGATGAAGAGGGTAAATTCTCCTAACTAGACAAGGTCTGGTAAAGGTTGTAAGGAGATAATTGGTCTCTCGCTACCATAGTCCCCTTCTCAGTTATCTATTATGATTATTTTTAATTATACTGGGATTATATTATATTTTATGAGCCCCCTCCCTTATAAAGAAAGATAAACATCAGACAATATGTAACATCTAATAGAAGGAACAAGGCATTGGGGTACATTATATACACCCAATTGGTTTATTAAAATTAAAATGAATAGATGGTGGATGATAGTATTGTCGATGGAATTAGTGTGTCTGCTGTATGTAATATGCGTCTCACAATTCAAGTGTTTTTCATCATGGCTGACAAAAGATATGGCATTGACATGGTGAGTTCCCTTTTCATAGGAACTTAGCTTTTCAGCCCCTGGCTGATAGTAAAGCGTCGTTAGTTCTCCGGTCTCCTTCTGACGTTGCACCAGGTAGGTCTTGAATGATTCGGATTTGCCTCCACTGTGCTCGACTCTGTATTCTTCTCTGAGATTGGACTGTCGTGCAAGGCTCCACCATAGACTGAAGACAAATACAGCTTCATTAATTTTCTAGCTTTAGAAAGCCGTCTTTCCCTAAGCCATCCTTCTGCCAGTCATATCAGATTTTAGTCTCTAACATCATATGTCTAGAGCCTAATCTTGAATTCAAGTCCCCCTATCTGTCATTTATTATTATATTTCTCTGCCCAAGTGGCAGTATTATAATTCTTTAGTACTGATTTATCGTCATGGTAATACGATGAATTATTATAAATGTCAGTTAAACCCACCAAATTATCATAGAATTGTCAGCACCCATATTCTAGTTCTGTGCCTCTAGCCTAATCGTCATGTCAGTCATGATGAATTTAACAAATAACTGGACACCAGTGTTTTAGAATTGTCTGACGACATTATCACAACACTTCATTTCTGGTCGAATCGTCATGTAAATTATACTGAATATATGTCACGGTCTGTCACCATCAGTATTAATATTAATTTCCCCTCGTCTAAGCATCGGTCGAATATAATGAATTTATATAGAAATTAATATATATATACATTCCCGTTAACATTATTATGAACATTTTGTACGTATCCCGTGGGATCATAAAATACACCCGATCACATGTTGCTGGATGTGATCATAAAACAAAAATATGAATAAAGTAAACGCAGTTCATACCAATCTTGCGTCAATTTTGCAAGGTACTACACATTTCAGCACAATACTATTTTCTAGCGAGATTTTCACTTACCTACTCAGATTTGGACTCTAACCAGCAATTTAGACACGTGGCTTCAGTGCTTTTAAAGCATGAATTCGCCGCTATCTGAATTAGGTCTAGCTTTCTCGGTTGTCTATGTGCAAGTGAAAAATGGCTGGGTTTGGCGCACTTTTAGCGGGTGATTTCCACTTGGGCACGTGACCCGAAGCGTGCATCACGTGACTTTGGCATCATATAGACGCTCCAATCAATAACGTTAAAAGTCACGTGGGTGTTTCCTAAAGTGGCATAAACTGGTTCTACCTAGGTTTAAGTAGTCGGTCCTAATTTAAAACAGGTTTCTAGCTACCGAGGTCAGGTCAACAATGACGTCATATCTAAAAATAGTATTAGACGCTAGGAGAACATCCACGTTCGAGATTTTCCGTGATTTTTTTTACCGCCGTTTTTTAACCGGTGTTCCAATCATGCATTGCAGATGAGAAAAAAATGTCTTGTAAATTAAAAAAAAAAGAAGAGAAGATTGGGCAAGTCGTCACACAGAAGTTCACAAATTACAGAGGAATAATGTTTACATCAAATACCAGCAGAAGGAAGGAAGGTTATCTGGTCAAGCTGCTTAAGATTTACAAGAGCACACAAATTACATAGGAACAATATTACTATCAGTGCCATGAAAAATATTAAACAGGATCATCTTTGAGAAATTAAAAGAGTCCATAGATAGACAGCTGAGAGATAAACAAACAGGTTTTAAGCAAAACAGATCCTTTACAGACCAGACTGCCACACTGAGAATAATAGTGGAACAAAGTCTGAAATGAAACTTGCCTCTTTACATAGGTTTTTGTGGACTATATGAAGATGCACTTGACAGTGTGGACAGACAATCACTTCAGAAATTGGTGAGACATAGAGTACCCCTGAAGATATTAACTTAATAAAGAAAACATGAAGACACAGTGTGCAGAGCTCTTCATGGAGAAAGTTTTACAAAACTATTTGGGATAAGAGATGAAGTGTGACAGGGATGCTTCCTGTCACCATTTCTCTTCCTATTGGCTATAGATTGAATTATGAAAACATTGACCTCAACCAACAACTTTAGTCAGTGGAAATGGTATCCAGTGACTAAACAACTTGATAATGTAGATTTATCAGATGGCCTGGCTCTCCAGTCCCATAGCCATAATCAGATGCAAGACAATGAAAGTGCTTGGTGTGAGTTTACAGCAAGTAGGTTTGAATATACACAGGGAGAAAAGAAAGATAATGGTAATAAATGCAGCAAATGATAACAGTATTGCACTTGAAGAAATGACCCTTCAAGATCATACATAAACCTTGGCAGCAATGTAGACCAAATGGGATGGACTGACAGTGATATCAAAATAAGAATACAAAAAGCTAGAGGATCTTTCATTGCATTGGGAAATATGTGGAGAGCAACAAAATCTTCATTTCAATGTCAAGTCATTACGACATGACTCTGAAAAATGGAGAAAACAAAGACGACAACCAAAAAAGCTAGACTTTCATAAATGGGTGCTTGCATAGAATAGAATGATTGAAGTGATATGACCAGATCACCTTGCGGAATGGATGACAAGAACCAAACAACTACCAGTGGTACAAGAGATGACAAGAACCAAACAACTACCAGTGGTACAAGAGATGACAAGAACCAAACAACTACCATTGGTACAAGAGATGACAAGAACCAAACAACTACCAGTGGTACAAGAGATGACAAGAACCAAACAACTACCAGTGGTACAAGAGATGACAAGAACCAAACAACTACCAGTGGTACAAGAGATGACAAGAACCAAACAACTACCAGTGGTACAAGAGATGACAAGACCAAACAACTACCAGTGGTACAAGAGATGACAAGAACCAAACAACTACCAGTGGTACAAGAGATGACAAGAACCAAACAACTACCAGTGGTACAAGAGAACCAAACAACTACCAGTGGTACAAGAGATGACAAGAACCAAACAACTACCAGTGGTACAAGAGATGACAAGAACCAAACAACTACCAGTGGTACAAGAGATGACAAGAACCAAACAACTACCAGTGGTACAAGAGATGACAAGAACCAAACAACTACCAGTGGTACAAGAGATGACAAGAACCAAACAACTACCAGTGGTACAAGAGATGACAAGAACCAAACAACTACCAGTGGTACAAGAGATGACAAGAACCAAACAACTACCAGTGGTACAAGAGATGACAAGAACCAAACAACTACCAGTGGTACAAGAGATGACAAGAACCAAACAACTACCAGTGGTACAAGAGATGACAAGAACCAAACAACTACCAGTGGTACAAGAGATGACAAGAACCAAACAACTACCAGTGGATAAGAACAACTACCAGTGGTACAAGAGATAGAGATGACAAGAGATGACACAAAAAACAACTACCAGTGGTACAAGAGATGACAAGAACCAAACAACTACCAGTGGTACAAGAGATGACAAGAACCAAACAACTACCAGTGGTACAAGAGATGACAAGAAGACACTAGAGATGGACACAGCACACATTGAGAAAACCTGTTGATAGCAATACCAGGCCAGTCCTTGTTCCATAGTCCCCTGGGAGAGAGAGGTAGAGGGAGACCAATGAGCACATGGAGAAGAGAACTGGAGACAGACATGAGGAAGACATAGTAGGATGTGAGCTGAAGGCACAAGACAGGAAGACTTAGCATAAGTTTGTTGAAGGTCTATGCTTCTTGGACAGCTGAAGTATGATGATGATGAATGTTACTATCAGTGTCAGGGAAAATCTTTAACTGGATCATGATGAATGTTACTATCAGTGTCAGGGAAAATCTTTAACTGGATCATGATGAATGTTACTATCAGTGTCAGGGAAAATCTTTAACTGTATCATGATGAATGTTACTATCAGTGTCAGGGAAAATCTTTAACTGGATCATGATGAATGTTACTATCAGTGTCAGGGAAAATCTTTAACTGGATCATGAAGAATGTTACTATCAGTGTCAGGGAAAATCTTTAACTGGATCATGATGAATGTTACTATCAGTGTCAGTATCAGTGTCAGGGAAAATCTTTAACTGGATCATGATGAATGTTACTATCAGTGTCAGGGAAAATCTTTAACTGGATCATGATGAATGTTACTATCAGTGTCAGGGAAAATCTTTAACTGGATCATGATGAATGTTACTATCAGTGTCAGGGAAAATCTTTAACTGGATCATGATGAATGTTACTATCAGTGTCAGGGAAAATCTTTAACTGGATCATGATGAATGTTACTATCAGTGTCAGGGAAAATCTTTAACTGGATCATGATGAATGTTACTATCAGTGTCAGGGAAAATCTTTAACTGTATCATGATGAATGTTACTATCAGTGTCAGGGAAAATCTTTAACTGGATCATGATGAATGTTACTATCAGTGTCAGAGAAAATCTTTAACTGGATCATGATGAATGTTACTATCAGTGTCAGGGAAAATCTTTAACTGGATCATGATGAATGTTACTATCAGTGTCAGAGAAAATCTTTAACTGGATCATGATGAATGTTACTATCAGTGTCAGGGAAAATCTTTAACTGGATCATGATGAATGTTACTATCAGTGTCAGAGAAAATCTTTAACTGTATCATGATGAATGTTACTATCAGTGTCAGGGAAAATCTTTAACTGGATCATGCTTGAGAGATTAAGAGTCCATAGGGTTAGTCTAGAATTATCATTCCTCTTTTGTTTTTCTTTCTGTTATTTTTATTTCCTTCATCACTTAAAGAACTACCAAGTCATCACATGTGATCTACTGAAAAATTATGATTGACCAGTTGCAAACTCCTGAACTAGATTAAAAGGAAGAAATTCTAAATTATTATTAATAACTTAATTCTTTTCCGTCATCATTGCTGAAGTACAGGTGTATAAACAAACCAACACTGTTATAGTCCGTTCGGAAATTCGTGCCCACAGAAAGCGTCAATTTTCTCCAAAACTGTTTGTTGTATGGACATGAATTTTTGCATGCAGTCTTAGATTTTCCATGCAGTTATTAATATATTTTTTGCTCTTACAAAACTCATGTCATGTTTGAATTTTCTTCTTTACGTTATATAAAAAACTCTTACTGTTGTCTGGGTTAATTTTTAGTAGTTTTACAAGAAAGTTACAAAGAACCCGTTACACGCCCATTGAGGCATATTGGGAATATGGTGTTAGGCCCATATTATCTTGACCGTCGGCACACGAGGGGTGATGTGGTCGGCATCACGCCGGCCGCCTTAACCTTCCCAGAAGTTGCTCTGGTACCCATTTGGGGCTGGGTCAACCCAGGAGCCGTTTGTGGCCTAAAAAGTTCCCGCCTCATCCGGGGATCGAACCATAGACCACTGCACTAGGAAGCCAATGCACTAACTACTATGCTACCGCGGCTCCCAAAGTTACAAGATCCGTTCAAAAATATTGTTTTTCTTTTTGAATTAGTTACTCGCAACTGTGTACAATAGGTGCGCATGTAGTCACTACACTAATTTAAAAAAAAAAAATATTTTTGAATGGACCTTGTAACTTTCCTGTAAAACTAAGAAAAATTAACCCAGACAACGGTAAGAGTTTTTTATATAACATAAAGAAGAAAATTCGAACATGACATGAGTTTTGTAAGGGCAAAAATTATATTAATAACTGCATGGAAAATCTAAGACTGCATGCAAAAATTCATGTCCATACAACAAACAGTTTTGGAGAAAATTGACGCTTTCTGTGGGCACGAATTTCCGAATGGACTATAGCATTGCTCCTGTCTAAGAGTTAAAATCTTGTCTAACTGTGATTTACTCATATCTCTGGGCAGGTGTATAAACAAACCACCACTGTTAGCATTGCTGCTGTCTAAGAGTTAAAATCTTGTCTAACTGTGATTTACTCATATCTCTGGGCAGTGAGAGTGTGTCAAGTGTGTTCTGTCATCATTGCTGAAGTACAGGTGTATAAACGAACCAACACTGTTAGCATTGCTGCTGTCTAAGAGTATAAAATCTTGTCTAACTGTGATTTACTCATATCTCTGGGCAGTGAGAGTGTGTCAAGTGTGTTCTGTCATCATTGCTGAAGTACAGGTGTATAAACAAACCACCACTGTTAGCATTGCTGCTGTCTAAGAGTTAAAATCTTGTCTAACTGTGATTTACTCATATCTCTGGGCAGTGAGAGTGTGTCAAGTGTGTTCTGTCATCATTGCTGAAGTACAGGTGTATAAACGAACCAACACTGTTAGCATTGCTGCTGTCTAAGAGTATAAAATCTTGTCTAACTGTGATTTACTCATATCTCTGGGCAGTGAGCATTGCTGCTGTCTAAGAGTATAAAATCTTGTCTAACTGTGATTTACTCATATCTCTGGGCAGTGAGAGTGTGTCAAGTGTGTTCTGTCATCATTGCTGAAGTACAGGTGTATAAACGAACCAACACTGTTAGCATTGCTGCTGTCTAAGAGTATAAAATCTTGTCTAACTGTGATTTACTCATATCTCTGGGCAGTGAGAGTGTGTCAAGTGTGTTCTGTCATCATTGCTGAAGTACAGGTGTATAAACAAACCAACACTGTTAGCATAGCTCCTGTCTAAGAGTATAAAATCTTGTCTAACTGTGATTTACTCATATCTCTGGGCAGTGAGAGTGTGTCAAGTGTGTTCTGTCATCATTGCTGAAGTACAGGTGTATAAACAAACCAACACTGTTAGCATTGCTCCTGTCTAAGAGTATAAAATCTTGTCTAACTGTGATTTACTCAAATCTCTGGGCAGTGAGAGTGTGTCAAGTGTGTTCTGTCATCATTGCTGAAGTACAGGTGTATAAACAAACCAACACTGTTAGCATAGCTGCTGTCTAAGAGTTAAAATCTTGTCTAACTGTGATTTACTCATATCTCTGGGCAGTGAGAGTGTGTCAAGTGTGTTCTGTCATTTTTATTCTCATTTTCTTTTTTTAATTTGAGAAGTTATTTTAAGGTTAGGGTTTGTTAACTGCTAGTGTGAAAGGTATTAAACAGATGTGGACCCAAGGGAGAGATAGGAACTGTTTGTCACAGATATATTGGAAATGAGGGTGGGGAAAAGGGCAGAAATGGAAAGTGACAAATTGTTTATTTAAAAAACAAAAAGGCAAATCTCTATAACAAGGGTCCTCGACCATTCTGGCACCATATGCACATTTTATATTAACCTTTAGCACGCTGCGGGCGACACATGTCGCCGAAGATAACCTATGCTCTGCACGCTGGAGCTGCCATGTGTCGCCTTACGGATATCATCGTTTCTAGCACATGACTTGTGTACACGTGATTTTCAGCCCCGGATGTTAAGTTGTAATTTTATTTGCAAGAGAGTTAGCTTCCGTTTCCGATCTTAAAAAAAGTGATGGGTGTATCCGCGTTTATTTTTTGTAAATTTTTTAAATCGAAATGAATCGGCATCAGACACGCGGCCATTTCGCTCTAATTTTATTGTATTCTGACGCCATGCGGTGGGGATGAAATTTTTGTCTTTATAAGCGCTGAAATCGGTTCTCAGAATATGTTTGATGGCTGAGATGGAAACGAAAGTAAAATGGCCTTTCAAGTATGTATAATTTTCGGGGTTAGGATTAGGAATATCGGAAAAAAATAGGATTACGGCCGAATGTCACGGCTGGCTAGGGAGTTTGTTGCTTTGCTACTGATGATGGGTGTAACGAAAAGATCGTCATTTGATTTGTATTGCTCTATTGGTCAAATGACTTTCATTGAGATGCAAGGGATATGGACTCTTCGTTCGTTGGTCATTTTTTAAATTTTTTTTTTTAATTTTAAAATTAAAAAAAAAAATTTTTTTTATTTTTTTTTAATTTTTTTCGTTTTTTTCATCTTTCCTTTCCTCTCTTCCTATCACATCTAACATGTACACAAACAAATTTTATATCATCAGATTCATCATTCATTCATTTCTATACAATCTAAAAATTAGAGCAATTGACCAAAAAACAAAAAAACTATAGAATTTACAAGTCACCCACTATAAAAATGGGGCGTTGTGAAAAAGAATGCAGTGGTTGGGCAAGTTTTTTGAATTTTTATGCAGCGTGCTAAAGGTTAACTAATAGGGTGAAGAGCAACAACCAATTTTTGGGACTCACTTATTGCTTACTTACTTAGTCATCCCTCTTCTGTCGTGAGGTGTAGAGGTTTGGAGGAGGGAGCGCCATACTATCCTATCGGCTGTCTTCTTTCTGGCCTGGCTCCTGTCCAGTCCTCAGTTGTTCTGAGATTGTTTAATGTTGTCCTCCCAGTGGAGTCGTCCCTGGCTTTTAGTTTCCCATACTTGTCATGGTAGCCAATCTTCTTCCATTCTGCAGACAGGGCCAAATAATCACAGTTGAGACTGTTCTACTTGAATCTGCAGTGGCTGGGTTTTGAGGCCTTGCCATCTCCTCTGGTTGCTGACCATATCTGTTCTTGTCACTTCACCATCTCCCTCAGATATCTAATTTCTAAGATTTGAATCTGGCGTTTATGTGGATTGTAGTCATTGCCCATGATTCGCATCCATATGTCAAGACTGGAATATAGGTGGGGCGTTATACAGCCATCTTCTTTCTTGCTTGCTAACTTTTGTTGAAAAATCCTTGGTTTTTGGCCTGTAAAAATCTCCCTGCTGCTGCTCTTCAGGTAGCTAACTCTTCTTTGATGTCTCACTTCCAGTCTATAACAGCTTTGAGGTAATTAAACTGTCCTGCTCCAGGATCTGTTCTAGCTTAATCTGATGCCTTCTTTCCTCTTGTGATATCACCATGGTTTTTGTTTTGGAGCTGCAGATGACCATCCATCTCATCGCCTGCTCTTCCTTCCAGACTTGCAGGTTGGGTTGAAGATGTGCCTCAGATTTAGCAAGCAGGGCAACATTGTCGGCTAATGCTAGCTCTGAAATACAGACCCATCTCATCTTCACTGAATACTTGTTGGTCCTGTCCTTGCATGATTTGATGACATGGTCCATAAGAAATTTGAAAAGATGGGGTGACACGCTATCACCTTGTCTTACACCAGTGGTGGTCCTGAACTCACTCATTAAAAAAAGGTATATTTTAACAAAACTATAATGTAGAGTATATAAAAGGCTGAATAACACATATAACAATATAGGTTGTTAACCCAATGTTGCAGACAATGATTAAGAGGGATAGAGTACTTCCACTAATTTCACGGGGTTCTTTACTACACTTTAATGTTGAGAAGGTGGTGTGAATCTTCCCCTGTCGTATTAGTGAGTGGTCTGTAGTGCTTCTTGTTGTTTGGTAATGGCTTCTCTTGACTTGATGGTATGTTAGGAGGTGTTCTGTGAAACTAGGCTATGCCCACAATATTACAGACTTCACAACACATCTGGAACACCGCAATTAGATAAAATATTCTTGGACGCCTGGCATAGACGATTTCTACAATTTATACATGTAGCACAAGATACTTCATCATACGACACATTCTCCTAGAGTTAGGTGCTATCAGTGGCATTTTGACTTTAGCCTGCATTTATATTATATGTAATTACTGTGCATATATTATCAAAAATGTAATAAAACTTTATCACTAGCACTTGTTTAGTCAACATGCAAAAAGGATCTTTTTGAGGACTTCCTGGAATGTGATATGCCCGGACAGTCACGCTTACAGGTCCAACAGTAATCTGCCATCATGTGGGCATCCCAAAGTACCTGGTATCTCTCTTCCATTGTTTTTATATCTTGGTGAAATCTTTCACCTTGCTTCTCACTAAAGTTGCCAAGATTCTCCGGAAATAAATGTAAATGGTTATGGATGTAGTGCAATTTTATGCTCATGTTGCATCCAAGTTCACAAAAACTTGACAGCATGTTTCCAACTAATTCAGAATAATTGTCTGCTTTAAAGTTACCCAGAAAGTTTTGCACAACTAAAACAAATGATGACCAGGCTGTGGACTCTGTTTTGTTCATGGAATCAATAAAATTTGGATCATTTATTAACTTTCTAATTTGAGGTCAATCAAAAATTCCAGCTTTAAGTTTGTCTATGCTCAATTCTGGAAACTTTCTGCATAAGTAATTAAAACAGGTACCATCTTTGTTCAGTGCCTTAACAAATTGCTTCATCAAGCCAAGCTTTATATGTAATGGTGGCAGTAGAACTCTTTTTCGATCAGTGAGAGGCTTATTGACAATATTGTTTTCTCCAACTTTAAATTCATCCCTCAACGGCCAGTTTCTTTGTCCAGTGCATATCTTTTGCCCTGCTATCCCACAAACATATAAAGCATGGATATTTGATGAATCCCATTTGCTGGCCAAGCAAGAAGTTCATCATTTTAAGATCTACACAAACCATCCAGTTATGTTCTAAATACTTCAATTTTTCCAGAACTGTGCTTATTGTAGCATACTCCTCCTTCATTGTAGTAGAATGAGCAATTGGAATTGAGCCATATTTGTTACCACTGTGTAAGAGAACACCCTTCAAACGTCTTTTAGAGCTGTCAGTGAAAAGTCCCCACTCATCTGGTGTATAACTTACACCCATTTTGTTAACAAGACCTCCTACATTAGTATAAAACACAAGGTTGTTTTCTTTACAAAAGATTGGAATAAAACCTTGCTCTCTGCTGCGATAAAATGTAACCTTTGTTTCAGCAGTGAGTAATTTTTTTTCTTTCAATCTTGAAGCCAAAAGTTCTGAAGATTCCTTGGAGAGATATAGATCTCGGATTAGATCATTTAGTTCAAGCTGATCGAAGCGTTGAGCATCTGAAAAATCATCTTCAAAATCACTATCACTGTCACTTGTCGTTCCACATGCCACTACTGTCTCATCTTCTAGCACGGAATCCGTAATCTGACTGAAAGTTGGAATTGGTATGTCACCTCCATGTGGAACAGGTCGCCTAGCAGAATCTAAATCTGGATATTTCCACTTTTTTGCGATTTTTTCCATTAATTCCCTTAATATTCACAACACAGAAATAACAGTCATCATAGTGGTTCTTGGGCTCTCTCCAAACCATTGGAATTCCAAATTTTAAACATTTTCTTTTCCCATAAGTCCACTGTCGCAGGTGTTCAACACTTGTTTTGCAAACAATATGAGGAGCCCAAGACTTGTCCTGGTCACCTAGTTTTACTTTAAAGTAAGCAAAGTATGCCTTTTTCACAAAAACAGTAATATGCTTCCTATGTTCTTCTTTGAAAGTGTACTCTCCACAAATATAACAAAATAAATGCGGTGAAAGAAAACATGCTCTTCTTGAAGATGATGCCATTCTCTGTTAGAAGTGTAATAAAATAAGTAGCATACTAACATGCATGCAGTGGCTTAAAATATCAAAAAGGCAATTCTGGAAAGATTCTTGGAAAACTGAAACTGAGAGTAAACAAGCAGTTTTCTTTTGTAAAGGACTAGACAGCAATAGTTATTTTACATAGCCTTATATAGAAAATATTGTAATAATACAGGGTGACACAAAAAGTGCGCGTGCGGGCCCGGTGTTTTTTAGATCACCCTGTATTAATGAAATACAAAAATTTCTGTATCTCAAAAACTAGAGCTGCTACAGACAAGTAAATGTGATATTTGGATTGAGCAGGCCTCATTTATGTAAAATGTTTGGCACCAAAATTTTTTTTTAATTTTGTAGGGCTGTGTAATGAATTTTGTGTGGATAGCACACATAAGACTGTCATCTACTTGTAAATAACGGCTTGGCTACATGAGCCACTTCATTCATATTTAACTGTTCTCTAAAGAACATACATTCTGCAATCAACCATCACTGGGGGAATTACACAGCTCCTACCTTGAGCTTACATATATTTATCAAACTACAATAGAATTATCATGTTGAGATATACATAAAAAGGTAAAGGAACCCGTTACACGCCCATTGAGGCATATTGGGAATATGGTGTTAGGCCCATATTATCTTGACCGTCGGCACACGAGGGGTGATGTGGTCGGCATCATGCCGGCCGCCTTAACCTTCCCAGAGTAGCTCTGGAACCCATTTGGGGCTGGGTCAACCCAGGAGCCGTTTGTGGCCTAAAAATTTTCCGCCTCATCTGGGGATCGAACCATAGACCACTGCGCTAGGAAGCCAGTGCACTAACCACTATGCTACCGCGGCTCCCTTATACATAATCAATAATTATTCCACATACATGAATAGAATGGCAATGGCCACACACACACACACACACACACACACACACACACACACACCCACACACCCACACACACACCCACACACCCACACACAGCCACACACACACCCACACACACACACACACCTCCAGAGGGCATGTAGCCTCTAGCTCACTCAAAAGCAAAAATCACACTGATTGTTCCTTTGTTCTACCAACATTGTCAAAAAAATACATGATCTTTATGAACAGTTTTTAACGCACGGATTCATGAGCCGTCATGTCATGACTGTTTATGAACACTACTATGAGCCCTTCTCATCTGTGTTAAAACATCAACAACAATGGTATGTGAACAGGTATTCAAAGTTGAGAGGGTGTTTTGAGGTGCAAAAACTTTGGTTACAAAATAGACAAAATATCCAAGCTACTTCACACCCTGAAACAGTTCTCAACACCCAGAATCTGAAATGCTCAGGGAGGGTCATGTTTCAGTTTTCAGAATACGCCCAAATTATCACCAGAAGTAGCCCAAAGTTGCCCAAAATATCACCAGAAGTAGCCCAAAGTTGCCCAAAATATCACTCGAAGTAGCCCAAAATATCACTCGAAGTAGCCCAAAAATTGCCACACTTAAATTATGTAGAATTTATTTATCAGAAAAATATGTTTTTTAAAACTTCATACATAAACTTTGTTAAATACCTGCACATGTACATTCCATGTTCTAATCACCATCATCAGCTTGGCGTCAGACATCTGTTGATGAACCAGAACAGGATTTTCAGCTCATGAATAGGCCTAACTGTAGATTTTACCCAGTGTCATCTGTCTCATAAACTATGGTTTCTATCTAACCAGTCTTTCTTAAATTCCATAAACTGCCAAAACTTCTTCATTTTTTCCTCTGTGCAAAGTTTTCTGATCTGACATTAGTATTTGGTCATCACTGTCCATGTAAAACTTCAGCAACTTGTCTGCATTTTCTTATGTCACATGCTGTGGTAGTTCCTACTCCATATTCTTCAGTAAGACGATGCTCAGAGACACCACGATCAAGCTTCGGCAATAACTCTACCTTCTGCGCTATCAATAATGACTAATGCTTTCTTTTCTTATTCCCACTGCTACTCACAGGAGTATCTGCAGCTCTTTTCAACATTTTCACAATGAAATTAAACTCACAAAGTTTAAGTCACAAAATTAGCTTACAAATGTCCACTCAAAATGACAAAATGAGCTAAAAAATAATAACACATGGCTGAAAGTGGAGCTTAGACACAACTAAATAGTTGTGTTTGAAAATTTATATTACATTATAGTGCATATGCCAGCTTATACTGCGCTTCAAGAGGGTTACATGTAATAAACCAAACATTGGGTGTGTTCAGTACCCTGCATACCAGTTAAAAATAATCATTTTTTGTTTTGTTTTGGAAACTTAAAAGTAGCCCAAAATTCAGCTAAAACACTCTTTAGTTTTTGGTATATCTTGGTTTTTGGATGTTTGGATTATGGGTTACACACCTGTATAAGAAATAATCAGGGTTAAAAAAACTAAATTGATCTCTAAATTATTTGAGTCAAAACAAAAGTGTATTTAGTATGATCTATGGCACAGAATGTCACTGACCAACTATTTAAAGTTATGCAATCATCCATATCAGTGATCCACTATGATCCTTTTAAAAATTGACTTTTTTTGGTTGAAATTATTCCAAAAATTCATTATCATATAAATGAGATTTTAAAACATCATTCTGAAGGTCCAAAATCTTTAACTCAAGTTCTTCTGTCATAGCTTCCTTGAGCAGTCATATTTGTATATGGGTAAATAACAGAAAAATTACAGGGATGATCTTGATTAAGATACAACAAGCAAGTTTATGGCTAATGCAGCTGCATTAAGCCTCACTATTTAACAATAATTATTGCTTGGTGTTGATGGTATTCAGGTGTTAGTGTAATATATTTTTATTATAACTTTCTTTTCTTAATGTGATACCTACAGTAGTACATCTAATACAGTTCATTGCTTTCAGGCTGGAAGAAATGTGGCAGCTAATTACATAAGTTTGTTTGCAGAAATAAAGCAGGAAACAGATGTTAAGGTATGTACACTATTTATAAAATTGTTTAGAAGCTTTAATAATATTGTGAGTTGGATGTATGGTGTACTGTTAATGCTCAGAGAAGAAAGATTTATATTGCAATATGCTGCACCCATAAAGAATTTATTTTGGACAGTTTTAAGTTGTCTTTTTCAGAATTGTTGATGGTCTATACTAGGTATTTGTTAATCTAAAATACTAGCTGAATTGTATATAGTTAACTAAAGTTCATGACTTGTAACAAACTCAGTGTTTACAAGGCACCAAAGAATATTAAAGCAATTGACTCAAATGTAAATGTAGGCGAAAAGCAGGCATTGAGTTGTAGGTGGTTGTGGTGAAGTGGGATGTTATAAATATTTATAGGGGACTTAGTGTACTGACTGAGATCAGCTGTGAAAGTATCTATATCTATTAAGAGTAGTGTATTATAGATAACCTTACTTGCTACCACATATCTATATATCTCAGTCAGAATTATTCTGGAATAGTGTGATGACTACGTTATGTGTCTAGGGTATGTGTATGATGAAGTGTAAGTCATAACAACAACAGACGGATAAACAATTTAATTTATTCCACTACACTTGACAACACTGTGACACTCACATACATATAACACTCTATGAGAATATCTTAAGGAGTCACTGATAACTTTTCAAATAACAATATGTATTCAATTTTGTCATAAAGGGATATGTGTCCTGATTCAAACACAAAGGAACCAGGAATCACAATCAATTTTAATTACAAGTATATGTACAGACTTTATCAATATGAATATCGTAGTGACATATATTATTAAAAATATCCTATGTGTGTCAGTTGTGTAGTAGTAATATGAGGTAATACTGGTTTTGTTTTGTTCAAGCTCTGTTGGTATTTGTAATCATGACTTCAATAGTTTGTCTTTAGGGACTAGTATTGGAGATGTTCTCAGTTCCTGATATTAAGACAATTAAATTCCCCTCTGAATATTATTTTTACAAAGTCATTTCAAGATGAGGGGACATAATGTTGAGCTCAGCTGGCCAACTCTGCTTATCTTGCGTGATGGCGGCAGGAGAAGACTCCTCTGCTCGAATTCTCCTCTGGGCTCTGGAGACACCTCACTGATAGCTAAAAGGACCAAGGAGTATGCTGTCCGACACTGGATTCAGCACCTCTCTGACCAGGTGCTGCTCAGTACCATCAAGACCACTGTCCCTGAAATCAAGAAGGATGCACCTTCTACTTCATAACTAACTTATACTCTCTTTTACACTGATCACAATACAGCACAAACATTGAGTTCAGAGCGTTAGGCCAACTATCAGCTTCATTCTGAAGTACTTTATACCAGCATTAACCTCCTTAATGGTTACCACGCCTCTGCAATTCCAGCATTATTTCTTTCTAGTCAATCATCTAGGTGTCAGTGTACTGTTTGGCCATTCCATGCCGTTTGACTTTCCTCCGACACCCCCTGTTCAGGTTGGAGCATTATAGGCTTTACCTCACGTTTGCCACTGAACTACACATATATATACAGGCATAAATTAACAATTCACATTCAATTTTTCATTAAAAGATACTGAATGGTTCAAGCTTACCACAATTTCATGGAAATAAACACAGATACGTTGATTAGCAATGAATTCTGGCACATTTACTGGCACAAATTCCCATCTGCTTATGTTCCAGGCTTTTATTTAGCAAAAATATGAGCTGGCTTCAACGCACTGATGCTTTATCAAGCTTATTTAAACAAGTGGTTTCGAACTAACGCTCCTAAGTGATTATATCAGCGAGTCTAGCCAATGAGGCCCCGTTTCGACAAGTGTTTGAAAAAATGTTACCTTTCCCCGTTTCCCCTAACAACGAAAGATAGTATTTATAGCCCGACCAATCGTGGTTAGTTTTTCATTTGTTGCGCTCCAATCAATTTGGAGTTTACATGGTAGGCTATTTATGTAACGTAAGGTTTTTTTCAAACACGTTATAAAAAAAATTTTATGAGCAGAAATGATTTTGTGTTGTCAGGCATCCCCACTATTTTATTTTGATTATAATTTATTAATTCCTGGACTATTTGCGTAACGTTTTACATATTATTTGTCAGCAAGCCCTAAGGAACCCAAATATACCAATTTAAAAGAGCTACGTGGCTGCGTTCAAAATATGTATTTTCTACCTCCTGTTTCGAAGATGTGCTGTCTGGGTACTGTTATGTTTTCAACCGTAAACCCATCTAATGTTGTCTTTCCTAATAAGAGATTTTAGGATTTATAAACCTAACTCTGGGAAAGGGTAGTGTATTTTATCACTGTCCGTCTGAAAAAAAATTAGTGCATGTAGACTTACACGCGTGATGGCAGCATTTGTGTATCGCGCGACGCGTGTTGCATGCGTTCCTGATTTTCAGCCCTCCCCTCTCTCTTTATCCTTTTGTCCATCTGTTCGTTCGTTTTGGTAACGCAGTGTAGAAAAAGACATGAATGGAATTTAAAATTTAGGTCAACTTGCATATTTCAAGGTTTTTCTTAGAAATACAGCACACGTTTCATTGAAGAAAGCGGGTATAATACAGTAAGCTTTTACTATCAACGTGTAAGCGTTACAATTTGCAGACGAAGCAGAAAACAAGGGGATTTCGAGTACATTCTTTGTGACAGCACTGTCATTTTACCATTGCTCTTTGCTTTATTAATTTTATTTGTTAGGCTTCATATTTACCTAATAATTTATATATGTGGATTAGAATATTCCACGACACCTCCCCTCTTAAAACAGACATTATATGTCAGTCCTTTATTCTATATACACATAGAGAAATTTATTATTATTTCTGGGGTTTAAGGTGATTCTCATCACACGGATGGCGGCTTAAAAAATCCGCTCCCAAATTGGTTTTTCCAGATATATACTCAATGCTAAAATTATATGGAGCCAAAAGTAAAGACCATCGGAGTAACCTGGAGTTCTCATGCCTAGCCTGTGCTAGAAACGATAAAGGTTTGTGGTCGGTTTGCAACTTAAATGCCTTCCCATATAGATAAATATTGAATTTCTTTATTGCCCATATTACTGCAAGACATTCTTTTTCGCTAGTTGAGTAGTTGATTTCAGCTTTATTCAACTTTCTGCTAGCATATGCCACTGGGCTTAATTCCCCATCCAATGCATCTGATTTCTGTAGTAGAGTTGCACCTAACCCAATATTACTTGCATCCGTCCTTACTATGAATTCTTGACTGAAGTCAGGTAATTTCAAAATGGGTTTACTTGTGAGCTTTTCCTTCAATTCTTGGTAAGTCATTTCACATTGTGGTGTCCATGTAATGCGATCTGGAAGTCCTTTACGTGTCAATTCAGTTAACGGTGCACATATGGAATTAAAGTTTTTGATATACTTCTGGTAGAAACCACATAATGAGACAAAGGATCTCACGTCCTTCTTGGTTTGTGGTCTCGGGGCTTTCTGTAGTTTCTCTAAATTCTTTGGGTCAGGGGTCATGTTTCCCTGATAAACTGTGTGTCCCAAAAATTCCAATTCTTTACATCCAACGCAACATTTGGTTGGTCGGGCTGTTAAATTTGCCTCCCTAAGTCGATCAAACAGCATGTTCAGAGAGTCAATGTGTTCCTCAAATGTTTCTGTTGCTATAAGGATATCATCCATAAAATTTGTTATACAGGGATTATTCAGAGGATCCAATAATTTTCTCATCATTCTAGAGAAGACACTAGGCGCATTCTTCAATCCAAATGGCAATCTATTAAACTCATAGTGTCCTTCTGAGGTACTAAAAGCTAGGTATGGTCTAACCTCAGGCTTTACTGGAATCTGATAGTATCCTTTACTCAGATCCACTTTTGAGAAATATTTAGCTTTATTTAGCCTGGCAAACAGCTGATTTGTATCCGGCAATGGATCCACCTGTCCTTCTGTAATAGCATTCAGTCTCCTGTAATCTATACAGAGTCTATGTTCTCCAGAGGGCTTCCTTAAGAGTACCACCCTGGAACTATACGAAGACTCACTGTGCGAAATAATTCCTTCCTTCAATAGATAGTCTATCTCTTCCTTCAAAGCTTTCTCCTTAGCAAACGGAATCGAATATGGTTTCATACAGACAGGTGTGGAGTCTATTAGTTTCATATCATATTCCAATAGGTTTGTATGCCCTGGTCGGTCTGTTAACACCTCTGCATGATTATTTAGAACCTGTTGCACTCTCTCTTTCTGAGTTTTCGTTAAATGTGTACTGATTTTTACCTGTGCTGCTGTCTCACAGGGGTGTAATGGATATTCAAATGATGAAAGTGGTTCCTTTTTCATCTCCATGGCGATGGACAAGGTCAACAAGTGTGTCTCTTCCTGATGTTCTCTTTCCAAATATTTCTTCAGGAGATTCACATGATAGATTTTTTCTTTCCCCTTCTTATCTATCTTATAATTTGTTCTAGACACCTTCTCTAGAACTGTATATGGACCCTGCCATCCAATTTGTAACTTATTCTGACTCCCAGGCAAAAGAAGCAGTACTTTCTCTCCCACAGCCAAATTTCTGTCCTTCGCCTTCCTGTTATAATAGGCAGCATGTTTCTTCCTGGCTTGTTTCAAATTTTCATTGGCAAGTTTCCAGCCAGTTTTCAACCGAGTGGTCAGCTCATTCACATATTGGTATGAAGATGTAATGTTTTCCTCTGCCTTTTCCTCAGTCCACGTTCTTAACAAAGCTTCAAGTGGACCTTTTATTGGCCTTCCAAACAATAATGTTGCCGGGGCCATACCGGTTGAACTATGGGGTACCTCCCGATAAGCAAAGAGGGCGGCGTGCAGGTACTGGTCCCATGTATCTGGTTTTTCGTGTGCCAACTTTCTCAGGATCGACATCAATGTGCCGTTAAATCTTTCCACTTGGCCGTTCCCTTGGGGATGATACACACTACAATGGAAGTGTTTGGCCTGAAAGATCCTGAAAACTTCTTCAGTTAGTTTCCCCTTGAACTGAGAGCCATTATCAGTCAAGATTTGATTGGGAAAGCCTAACCTTGTGAAAATTGTGAGCAATGCCTCTGCCACATGTTTAGAATCAATCGATGACAGGGCTACTGCCTCTCCCCACATAGAACAAGTGTCCACCAGAGTCAGAATGTAGCTGTTCCTTCTCTTGGTTCGGGTGAGAGGTCCCACAAGATCCACGGCAACTCTCTCAAAGGGCGTTCCCACTATGGGCATTTCCCCCAGAGTTGCTGGTGCAGTCCAATGTTCAGGTGCTACTCGTTGGCACTCTGGACAGGATTTTACATATCGTTTGATATCTTCAGTTATTCCTGGCCAGAAATAGTGACAAGCTATTCGCTGTCCTGTTGCGCTGATTCCCATATGACCACTGAAGGGAATCGCATGCCCTAGTTCCAACACTTTAGTCCTATATGAAGTGGGAAGGACCAGCTGTCCGTGACCATTGGATTCAGATCCAGCCTTCCTATATATCAGTTTGTTCTTCATATAAAACTCTTCCTTGCCTGGAGGTGTATGAGATTTGGGCAACTTCTTGAAACATGGCTTGAGTGTTTTGTCCTCAGCCTGTGCCTTCCTCATCTCATCTGGGTGAGTATTTATGGGATTATCCTCCTCCTTCTTTGACTGTGATCTGGTCTGCACTGTTGCCAATATCACAGGTCTCTTGGGATTCCCCAAGAAGACATATCTACACCCCAATATTAGAGGGTAGATTGGCTCATTTATCACTGCTGCTTTTATGATTCCTTCCACATATCGCGTTTTCACTTTTATTCGGGCGACGGGAAGTGTCATGGTAGCTACATCCTTGGTTGCAGTTTGAATCTCCACTGTTTCTGTGGTGTATTGATCGGCCTGCACCAGGTGAGAACTCACAACGGAATCGTAATCTAAACCGGTATCATATAAACATCTTATAGTGACACCATTACAGATGACATCTTCACACACTGGGGGGTGGTATGGTTCCTGTAATTCTTCAGGTTTGCCCTTCTTTTCCTTTTTCCCCGATGTCATAGCAGCAAAATGAGGAGGTTTCCTTCTACAATGGTCAGTGTCATGATTGTTCATCTTACAATTTTTACACCACCTTTTTCCTTGGTTGAAAGATTTTCTTTCATCATATTTCCTTTCATCGAATTGTGGGAATTTATTTTTATTTTCATACCGTGGCCTATCAAATTGGTGCTTACCTTTATTTTGATCCTTAGGATCAAATTTATTAAAATTCTGTGGTGCCCTAAAGTTATCCACTTGTTTCTTTTTATTACCTGTTACCTCTGCTTGAGCTGCTTGATACCTTTCAGCAACATTTAGCAACTCACCCAGCCTCTCTGCACCTTGTTCCATGAGAAACTTTCTCAGGTCTGGAGCCATGGACTCTCTTAATTGCTCTATAAGGACCATTTCCTTAAGATCTTGGGTTTTCCCAGAGAAGTCCATTTCTCCAAGTATGTCTCTATTCGTGCAGAGAACTGGTGATAGGTTTCACCTGACAGTAGTTTAGCATTCCTAAATTTTTTCCTATAAAATTCTGCATTCTTTTCATACCTTAACAACAGAGCCTGCTTCAGCATGTCATAATTTTCCTGATCACCTCTGCTCATTTTTGCAAAAACTTCATAAGCTGCCCCACGAAGTCCCTGAGATAACTTTAAGCTCCACCTTTCTCTCTCTAACCCATACGTGGTAGCTAATAGTTCACATCTATTTATATAGCTCTCAATATCATCGTCTTTCTCAACAAAATGATCTAAATGAAAATTCATAGCTGAGGTTGAGGCTCCTTGAGTAACCGTAGCATCAGAGGCAAAGGGACTGGCACCATTTTCAGGAGCATGGCCTTGAAACTCAAACTCCCTTAGTCGTAACTCATGTTCCCTTTGTAATCTTTTATCTTCTGCTTCCCTTTCTGCAGCTAATTTCCTCTCTTCTGCAGCTAATTTCTTCTCTTCCCTTTCTGCAGCTAATCTTTTGTCTTCTCTTTCTGCTTCCAATTTCTTAGCCTCTTTGTCAGCCTCAATCTGCAACCTCTTAGTCTCAGCCTCAGCTTGCAACCTCTTAGTCTCAGCCTCTAACTTTCTTTTGGCCTCTTTTTCTAATCTTCTTTCTTCGCGTTCAATAAATTTGTCACATTCCGTAGTGACATAGGCAACCATAACTTGCCCATCTAATCCTAACTCTTTTGCAGTCTGTACAGCAGCAGATCGAAACTTGGCCAGGTCCGCCATTGTCTATCAGGTAAATTTATATAATGTCTAACCAACAATTCAATTTCTAAATATATCTAATGGACAACACAGGCACTGTGAGCTCAACCTTATTTAATTCCACCCAAGGATACCTTTTAATTCTTATATTCCCTGAAGTGAATTACCCCCAATATTTTTAATAGGGAAAGATTCAAAATCCCAAGAGCGAGACCCCAATATATGTGGTGAAGTGGGATGTTATAAATATTTATAGGGGACTTAGTGTACTGACTGAGATCAGCTGTGAAGGTATCTATATCTATTAAGAGTAGTGTATTATAGATAACCTTACTTGCTACCACATATCTATATATCTCAGTCAGAATTATACTGGAATAGTGTGATGACTACGTTATGTGTCTAGGGTATGTGTATGATGAAGTGTAAGTCATAACAACAACAGACGGATAAACAATTTAATTTATTCCACTACACTTGACAACACTGTGACACTCACATACATATAACACTCTATGAGAATATCTTAAGGAGTCACTGATAACTTTTCAAATAACAATATGTATTCAATTTTGTCATAAAGGGATATGTGTCCTGATTCAAACACAAAGGAACCAGGAATCACAATCAATTTTAATTACAAGTATATGTACAGACTTTATCAATATGAATATCGTAGTGACATATATTATTAAAAATATCCTATGTGTGTCAGTTGTGTAGTAGTAATATGAGGTAATACTGGTTTTGTTTTGTTCAAGCTCTGTTGGTATTTGTCATCATGACTTCAATAGTTTGTCTTTAGGGACTAGTATTGGAGATGTTCTCAGTTCCTGATATTAAGACAATTAAATTCCCCTCTGAATATTATTTTTACAAAGTCATTTCAAGATGAGGGGACATAATGTTGAGCTCAGCTGGCCAACTCTGCTTATCTGGCGTGATGGCGGCAGGAAAGGACTCCTCTGCTCGAATTCTCCTCTGGGCTCTGGAGACACCTCACTGATAGCTAAAAGGACCAAGGAGTATGCTGTCCAACACTGGATTCAGCAAAGCTCTGACCAGGTGCTGCTCAGTACCATCAAGACCACTGTCCCTGAAATCAAGAAGGATGTACCTTCTACTTCATAACTAACTTATACTCTCTTTTACACTGATCACAATACAGCACAAACATTGAGTTCAGAGCGTTAGGCCAACTATCAGCTTCATTCTGAAGTACTTTATACCAGCATTAACCTCCTTAATGGTTACTACGCCTCTGCAATTCCAGCATTATTTCTTTCTAGTCAATCATCTAGGTGTCAGTGTACTGTTTGGCCATTCCATGCCGTTTGACTTTCCTCCGACACCCTCTGTTCAGGCTGGAGCATTATAGGCTTTACCTCACGTTTGCCACTGAACTACACATATATATACAGGCATAAATTAACAATTCACATTCAATTTTCATTAAAAGATACTGAATGGTTCAAGCTTACCACAATTTCATGGAAATAAACACAGATACGTTGATTAGCAATGAATTCTGGCACATTTACTGGCACAAATTCCCATCTGCTTATGTTCCAGGCTTTTATTTAGCAAAATATGAGCTGGCTTCAACGCACTGATGCTTTATCAAGCTTATTTAAACAAGTGGTTTCGAACTAACGCTCCTAAGTGATTATATCAGCGAGTCTAGCCAATGAGGCCCCGTTTCGACAAGTGTTTGAAAAAATGTTACCTTTCCCCGTTTCCCCTAACAACGAAAGATAGTATTTATAGCCCGACCAATCGTGGTTAGTTTTTCATTTGTTGCGCTCCAATCAATTTGGAGTTTACATGGTAGGCTATTTATGTAACGTAAGGTTTTTTTCAAACACGTTATAAAAAAAATTTTATGAGCAGAAATGATTTTGTGTTGTCAGGCATCCCCACTATTTTATTTTGATTATAATTTATTAATTCCTGGACTATTTGCGTAACGTTTTACATATTATTTGTCAGCAAGCCCTAAGGAACCCAAATATACCAATTTAAAAGAGCTACGTGGCTGCGTTCAAAATATGTATTTTCTACCTCCTGTTTCGAAGATGTGCTGTCTGGGTACTGTTATGTTTTCAACCGTAAACCCATCTAATGTTGTCTTTCCTAATAAGAGATTTTAGGATTTATAAACCTAACTCTGGGAAAGGGTAGTGTATTTTATCACTGTCCGTCTGAAAAAAAATTAGTGCATGTAGACTTACACGCGTGATGGCAGCATTTGTGTATCGCGCGACGCGTGTTGCATGCGTTCCTGATTTTCAGCCCTCCCCTCTCTCTTTATCCTTTTGTCCATCTGTTCGTTCGTTTTGGTAACGCAGTGTAGAAAAAGACATGAATGGAATTTAAAATTTAGGTCAACTTGCATATTTCAAGGTTTTTCTTAGAAATACAGCACACGTTTCATTGAAGAAAGCGGGTATAATACAGTAAGCTTTTACTATCAACGTGTAAGCGTTACAATTTGCAGACGAAGCAGAAAACAAGGGGATTTCGAGTACATTCTTTGTGACAGCACTGTCATTTTACCATTGCTCTTTGCTTTATTAATTTTATTTGTTAGGCTTCATATTTACCTAATAATTTATATATGTGGATTAGAATATTCCACGACAGTGGTTTATTTTTTTATTTTACTGATCACATATTGAAGGTTAGGAGGTTTCACCAAATCCTAGAAAGGTGGGAATTGGGGCAACTGCCTTTATAAAACATCTTTAAAACATTGTGACTTGATAGGAGACAAGATTGAAGTGCTTATCCCTCTCCACTGCTGTTCAGGTTAGGCCCTGGCAAAGAATTTGGAGAAGTTGTCCTTGACCAGAACTCCGCCTATGCCGGTCCCAAGCCCGGATAAAAAAGGAGGAGGGCAGCCTGCATGGAGGCCGTAAGGAGGCAGCCCATCCACCATGCAAAGGCACAACAGGCCAATCACCTGTTTGCTTTAAATCAAGATTAAGCAAAATATAAGAGAGAAAACCGGATGGATTCTAAACTCAACAAACTGGAACGGACTGCAGACTATGACTTATGGAACATGGAACACAAGAAGTATAAATGGGAAAGAAGAGGAGCTGGTGGAAGAGATGAGGAAAGCAAAACTAGAAATCCTGGCTATAACTGAAACGAAGAAAAAGGGACAAGGAGTCATGGATCTTGATGGCGACACGCTGCTCTACAGTGGTGTACCCATATCTGAAAGAGCTAAAGGGGGCGTGGGTTGCATTGTGGCCAAAAATCAAAAAGATAGTATCAAGGGATGGAAATTTGTCTCGGAACGCATTATGGTTGTACAACTAAAAGAAGGAGAAACCATAGTCAACCTGGTCATAGTGTATGGGCCAAATGAGGATGAGAGAGCAGAGGTCAAGGAGGAATTCTTCGAGCTGCTTCAAAAGACAGTGGATGACTGCCTAGATGAAATTATCATGCTCGGAGATTTCAATGCCAGAGTTGGAAATGACCATGCTAGATGGGGTGGAGTAATCAGAAGATATGGAGAAGATACTCTCAATGACAATGGAAAGCGACTCCTTAGATTCTGCAGTGAGCAGAATCTGATCATTACAAACACAAGTTCCCCCATAAGCGCATACATGCATACACTAGATGTGAACCAACCAAGAATGAGAAGTCAGTGATCGACTATGCCATTGTTCGGAGAAGCTCATTCAAATATGTCCGGGATGCTAGAGTCTGGAGGGGGCCAGAGATTGGAAGTGATCACTACCTGCTTACAATCAAAAGAACAACTGAAAGAGTTGCACAGCCTAGGAACTGCCCAAAATCACACAAGAAACAAAGTAAATGAAAGGGAGAAATGAGCATTAAGGGCTACAAGCTGAGAGAGCCAGAAATTAAGACCAGATATCAGGGGCTTATAGCTACAGCGGTGAGAAACACAGAAGAACAACCTGATGACTTGGAAACCCTGTGGCTCAAATTCAAGGACACCTTGAAGACAGCTGCTGCAGAAGCATGTGGTGAAGTCTGACTTGGGAACAAGAGAAAGAGGACACCTTGGTGGACAGAGGAAGTCAAAGAGAAAATAAGAGAGAAGAAAATGGCATGGAAACAATACTTAGGAGTTAAAAACACAGCAGGACAAACAGAGAAATATAGAGAATATGTGACACTCAGAACAGAAGCAAAGAACAAGGTGCTAGCAGCAAAACAAAAATCATGGGAAGAATTTGGAGAAAAGCTAGAAAAAGACGCGCAAGAAAACCAGAAATTGTTCTATAAGACCCTAAAGAACATGAGGAAGGAAAAACAATGCCCTCTCAAATTTATAAAGGACAATCAAGGCAAATTGCTTACTGCCCCAAAGGAAGTAATGGAAAGATGGAAATAATATTTCTCAGAACTCCTTGATGGTGAACAAGGTCAATCATCAGAAATTATAACCACTAGCACAGAAGAGAAAACCAATGGTGGTGAAGATGACATAAGATGGAAGAACTGAAGGCAGCACTGGAGAAAATCAAGATGGACAAAGCAGCAGGGCATGATGGTATAACACCAGAAATGGTTAAGTACATGGGGGCATCAGGCGACCTATTACTCCTAAGGGTCCTACATGCAGCGTGGTGCAACAAGGCCATACCAAAGGATTGGGAGATTGCCATGATAACACCAATTTTCAAAAAGGGTGACAATCGACAATGTGGAAACCACAGAGACATATCCCTTCTCAGTGTCCCTGGTAAAATCTACTCTAGAGTCCTAGAGCAGAGACTCTGATGCCTAGCTGAGCCACAATTGGATGAAATCCAGTGCGGATTCTGAGCAAACCGAAGTACTCAAGACCTAATCTTCACACTCAGGCAGCTGAGTGAGAAGGCCCTTGAGTACAAGAGTGAGATGCATCTTTGTTTCATAGATCTGGAAAAGGCGTTTGACAGGGTCCCCTGGAGCAAACTTTGGGACTGTTTGGCAAGGAAGAACAATCCAGCACCTCTGATTCATGCTATACAGAGCTTCTACAAGTCTTGCAGAAAATATGTGAGGACAGCAAACTATAAGTCAGAAGAGTTCAGGACCACCACTGGTGTAAGACAAGGCGATATCCTGTCACCTTATCTTTTCATACTCCTCATGGACGATGTCATCAAGCATGTAAGGAGAGAACAAGAAAGTATTCAGTGGGGTACTGGAAGATGAGACAGGTCTGTATTTCAGAGCTAGCATTTGCTGATGATGTTGTCCTGATTGCTAAATCAGAGACACATCTCCAATCCAATCTGCAAGTCTTGAAGGAAGAGCTGGAGAAGAGAGGGATGGTCATAAGCAGCTCTAAAACAAAATCCATGGTGATATCACGAGAAGAAAGAAGACATCAGATTAACTTGGGAGAACAGGTCCTGGAGCAGGTTGACCACTTTAAATATCTTGGAGCTATTATAGACTGAAAGGGAGACTTTTTCAGGCCATAAATTGAGGATTCCTCAGCAAGAAAGAGGTTGGTAAGAAAACGAAGATGGCTGTATACCGCTCCACCTATGTCCCAGTCTTGACATATGGATGCGAGTCATGGGCAATGACTACAACCCACAAAATCCAGATCCAAACCTCAGAAATGAGGTATCTGAGGAAGGTGGTTGAAGTAACAAGAAGAGACATGGTCCGCAACTAGATGATACGTCAAGGCCTAAAATGCCACCCCCTGCAGACCCAAGTAGAACAGTCCCAACTAAGATGGTTTGGCCATGTCTGCAGAATGGGAGAAGATAGGCTACCACGACAAGCATGGGAAACAAAGAGCCAGGGATCCAGGCCCCCAGGACGACCCAGAGTCCGCTGGGAAAACAACATTAGACAATCTTTAAAGGACCGAGGACTAGAATGGAACCAGGCCAGGAGGAAGACAGCCGATAGGATAGTCTGGCGCTCTCTCTTCCAAACCTCTACACCTCACAGTAGAAGGGGAACGACTAAGTAAGTAAGTCATTGACCAGGGACTGGAATAACCTGAACGGCTACTGAGCCGACCCAGCTCTAATGGTACCTACAAAATTGGCAAGTATCTGCCTGAATGGTGAGAGGACACCTGTCATTGTACAGGGAAAAAAGGGATGCTCATGTAAAATCAGTCTCAGGTTAGACATATTAACCGGAGATTTTGACTCGAGTAATAGCAGGCTTACGATAAAGAAAATAAAAAAAAATAAAAAAATATGAAATGCAGGTTAATTTTATTCTGACTGCCACATAATAATTTATTCTGAAGGAAATAAACAAGAAAGAAGGATCAGTCAAATTTTATAATGAATGTGGTGTGGCTATGCCCAGTGCAAATCTCATGAGACAGCTTTACGTTTGAAGCCTGTAGGAAAGTTAGTAATGAAAAAAGTGGAAGTAGTGGCAAGGAAAAGAAAAAAGTTAAAGAGGTGGCAAACATGTAGTATGCAAGAACACACCATATGATAACAGGAAACACAAGGTTTCTAACAGTATGCAAGGTGTTGTGTAACCCTGACAGCTTATATTTTATGATTCTGTTTAGACCGGCTGACATACAGATTCACACAACATAGATTGAGAAATTAAATTAAGCCAGGACAATCCAAGGTTTAATTTGATATAATAAATCCAACAGAAAATATTTTCAGAGCATTTCAGGCATTACTTCTGACATCACATATCCAGTACCTTCTTTCATGACCCTAGTTACTTGTACTGCACATATTTCCATTATTGTGCACAGTTTCATAAACAGCAGTTACATTGTTACAGCCTGAAATTTGACTTATTATCTCACTGATAAATGAGAAGCTCAGCCTGCTTTGGGATTTCACAGTCTTGAACGTTATTAATAAAGTACGCATAAAAAAGACATCTGGCCCTTCTATCGACTTGGCCAACTTTGAGTCTCCCTCCGACATCACTTTTCGCTCTGACATCCATCACAATGCTTTTTACTTCTTTTATAAAACCTGCACAACAATAATTTGAAGGAACCCTCTGTCCGAGAAACTCGATTTCTTCAATGATCATGCACTGCTTACAACACAAGGCACGTGTTGATAAGTGAAAACCCATTAAAAGACAATGCTTATAATCAAATCAGCTAATGAGCCTTGAAAACTACGTCAATATCAGAGATGCAGAAAGCTGCTATATTACAGACATTGTCCTATAGAAAAGATACAAAAAGCATGATCCAGATGGAAAAGTAAGACAGTATTCCAACACACCCAATGAAGGCAAGACTAGATGATCAGGCATTGGGATGTCTAAAACGTAGCAGCTTTGTCCATCAGGGAAAGAGACTTAAAAGACAGCATCAAGAAGACCTATCCATGAAGACAACACCACTGAAGCCGACCCTGTACCATGGAAACAGGCCAGCAGTACACTCCAAATTAATACATCAATCAGTGGTCTCAGAATTGGATATCTTCTTCTACTTCATTGGTCCTGAAAAGGACCTTGGTTGCGTTGTGTCCATTTACAGTGAAGCTGCGATATTTGTGCCTTTTGGCCGACTTCAGCACAGCATTTTTTTTAAATGAGTATAATGATCTGCAAAAACAAACTGCTACATTGAGTATGATTCAAGAAAGCTATCCCGAACAATCATGGATACTTGCCTACATGGATGGATCAGCAACAAATGCCATTAAGAATGGAGGCACTGGTATCTTTATCTCATGTCCTGACAACCACTATGAGACTAGGCATATTCCCACTGTTAAATTCTGTTCCATCTATACAGCTCTAGAGTTCAAACTCTAGAGCAAGCTGCAAAGATCATTTATGACAACAACTTTGACTGCCACCAGGTAGTCATCCTCACAGATGCACTGTCTGTACTGCAAGTTCTCAATGGTGGTAAAATTCTGCATCTGAGAAATGAAGTAAGCAAGGTAGCTGCCAAAAAGTGAACCATACTTCAGTGGGTACCATCCCATTGTGGTGTACGTGGAAATGAAAAGGCAGATAAACTTGCCAAAAATGGAAAAGAATGTGAACAAGAAGATAACAAAATCACATACTTTGAGAAAAAGAGAGCTATCCAGGCTATCAGAAGAGAACAGAATCAACCCAATGACGACTACCACACACGACTGGCAGGGACAGATCACCATTTTTTGCCTCAGGACAGGGCATAACAAACTGAATAAACACATGTAGAAGCTACGATTGTCTGCTTCACCACTGTGCACATGTGGATTAAATGAACAAACTGCTGAGCATGTTCTACAGGATTGTCCTCTGTATGACCAGTTAAGAAAGATATACTGGCCCAATGACTCAACACTAAACTCAAAGCTGTATGGAGCTAAAGAGGAACTCCAGACAATGGTCGAATTCATCATGAGAATCGTCTGACGGTGTAAACATCAAAGATGTGATCGCAAGAAGAAGACGAAGAAATCAGCTGCATACTGGTATACAGGAAATTTAAAAAATGGTTGTTATCTGTGGAAACTGGGCCAGGAGTAGACTGTATTGTGGTCATGTGCTAGTACTAGAAAAAAAATAGTTTCATTCTGACTGAAGAAATTAAACAGGGCCTAAAAAATGTCAAGCTATATTTAGCTATAATTGAATTAGAAAAGGAAATGAGTGAGAGGCTTTTAACAAATTCAGATCAAGCCTTCCTGTCCTATGCCATCTGTTCAGTTGTTTTTCCATGTCTTTGCATACATTTCATGTCTGTCTCCATTTCCCTTCTCCGTATTTTTTCCTCTGCCTCTCTTATGTTATAAACATAGCACCATTTTTACAGTGTTATTTTTCTTTGTTTCTCTTCCTTGCCAGCATGTTACATTTCAATTACTTAAGAAATTCAATTTGATTATTTACATCAACTGTGAAGACAAACCTTGGCAATGGCTAAACAAAATTCTGACCTCAGTGATGCTAGACCATGTAAATGAAGCTTTAAATAAACAAACTCATGGAAGAACACATTTTGAACAGCAAAACCATATGCAGATCAGGTAGCAAGGCTCAGAATCATCAATGCCAGGCACATTTACACATCAACTTTGTGGACATGGATAATTTATTTCCAGGTTTTTACTGAAGTCTTTGTTGTGTATACAAACATACTTCAAACACTTCAGTTTGTTGTTAGTCTCAAAATTGAACCTTGTGATAACAGTATTGATTGGTAGTGAGTGTAAAATACCCTTTACATAACCTATGATTTTGTATTGCATATTATCCAGGAGTGTTATTGGAATGACTTCTCTAAAGATTCAGACATTAATTCCCAGACAGTTGCAGGCATTAGCAGGGAGAGATTAGAAGAGCATAAAGTAAAACAGTCAGATATATGGAGAAATGAAGGTACACATGTAAATAAGCTTCTTTTTTAAGCAATGGAGCATCTCAGTTAAGGCTGAATGCTGGTGCATATAATGTAGGCTCATGTGCTGTTTTTATTGTGTTACTTCAAGATGTTTGCCACCCCATGGATCTTCTGGATCATTCTGTAACGCTGTTTTCTTCTATAGCTAATTTATTTGAGGAGGTTTTAAAAAGTAGTCATGGTGAAATCAAGCATTAAGAGATCTTATAGCTTAAACTACCACATACAAAATATTGATACTGACATCTTTGATACACTTGTCTGTAATCTAGCATGACCTGTAGTTAAGTGGGAATAGTAGCACATTCAATAAGACACATGCTACCAGTCTAGCTGTTGTCTGGAGACATGGTCAGTGGAAAGGGGTAGCTAAGTGCAGAACCTGTTTTACAACTATCTGTAAAAGAGTGTTTCATACATTTATTTCCTCATGAATGAAGGATTGTACCTTCTATGCTTCTTAAGTATCATGGGACAATCACAGCATTTGTGGTGATGAATTCTCAAGTGGGCTGTTTTACATGATGAGATTGTAAGCCCTTAGTCACATCTGAAGCTGTGCCATTTTTGAAGCAGTTGTCCTCATCTTTTGCCTTCTTATAGAACCCCTGAAACTGCATAGATTTTTACCCATAGTGGCAGGTTACAATGGAAGATGGACTGATAGAATAAGTGAACATGAGAATAAGTACCAAAACTGCACAAGATGATCTCACTGAAGGCTAGCTCAAGTAAAAACTGCAGAAAATGTTAAATATAAGTTTTGCAGGAAGAAAAGAACAGAGTGAGAATCACTGGCATATTTATAGGGATACTGGAAATTAACTATTTCTTAGCAGGTTGAGAATCCTCTGAGTAGTGTAAGAGCTAATAGGTATCCAGGCCACTGTTTCTTATGGTACTTAATTATTGGAAAGAACCCCCATTGATTAAATAAGTCAATAACACTAATCTTGATTTCAGAAAAAAATTACAATGAACCTTTACTGATGAAAACAAAATGTCATTTGTATACACTTCAATCTTGTCTACACAGTTACTGAAAGTTCATCGTTAGGACTTTTAAGTAATTGATTTAAGTTCAGTGGTCTACAAAGTTATTGATTTTTTTATCATTAGGACTTTTATGAAGTTGTTAGTTCATGGTAGTTTTACCTACAGTAGCTAGATTCCAGACTGCAATCACAGTCACTCCTGATTTATCCAGGTGTGGGAAAAGGTTGTGTGGTGTGAATAGAACTATCTCAGGGTTCCAAAGCTTTCTTTCCCTGATCTAAGTTTCTTGTCATCGTTGAAATTGGAAGCTCTTCGTGTAGACTACCCTAAAGAATAACTTGGTTGTACTTTGTTGCTAACAAAACAAGATTTTGGCAAAGGTAAGCCTTTGCAACTACCACTGCTAGGTTTATGAAATGAGTTCTCTTGTGATCAAAGTTTTCAATTGCAGTGTCTGGGCCTAGTGAGCTCTAGGGTTAAATACAAAAAATCTCATTTTCAGCTGACAGATGTATGGGACCACAAACCATCTTTCCTAAACAATTTCTCATCTGAAATTAATGAAATCCTGAACACTCTTCCCTTGAAAGAGTGTCAGGGAAATACATTTTCTTTACCATGGTTTAAGAGCATGAAAACTAATTATAATCACTACTACTGTGAAGTAGCCACCATATCAATTACATCCCATTTATGTTAGCTGCCCAGCAACTATCTGTTCTATTCAAGCCAGGTCAACAACTTTTGCTGTGGCGGAAATATCCACTGATTTTGTAATAGAAAAGAGGGAAGTTTGAACTACTGTATGTGAATTAATCTTTATTCATTGGGCTAAAAGAATTTTACAGATTTCATGCAAAGTACCATCCATGTGTAGATTTTCATTGTTTTAAAATAGTTAAACAGCTCCAAATTATCCTTTAATTTGTGATAGAGGTGATTTGTTATTTTTTTTTCTGAAAACTTATTAAGGAGTAACTAAACATTATCTCCCCTTACTTTGATCTGTGCAGCATGCCTCGTTAAATTAGGGAAGTCAATTTTATGAGCTTGGCATAACAAGAACAGAAAGGCTTTGTCATACTTCATGAGAGAAAACATGGTTTAGTCACCAGATGTTTGTATTTATAAAGTGTTTTTTATTTATTTTTTTATGTGACAGTAGCTTGTGATTGAGAATGTCATACTTGAATAGGTAGATAGAATATTGTTTAGTCATCAGATATGAGTATTTTTAGTCTCTTCTGCTCACACTGCTTTACTCTTCTTCTTCTTTGATCCATATCCGCCGACCATCAAAGCAGTCAGTGACCATCATGCCTGGTGGCGTCTTGTAGGGCAGCAAAAAACTGATTCCACTATGTTCAGTTGTTGGCCATCCTTCATACAGTGCCCCATTTCTGGTTCATTCTTTGCATCTCAGCTTCCATAGTTCTCCTCCAAGTTGTTTTTGGTCGGCCTCTCTTTTGCTTTCCTTCACTGATCCATAGCATAGCTGTTCTTGTAATGGTATCAGGGTCCCTTCTGAGGATGTGGCCAACCCAACTCCAGCATCTGCCAGCTATGATGGTGTGCATGTCCTCCTGGCTACTCCGAATAAGTAGTTCTTGGTTGCTGATGAGATTCGACTAAAAGATCCTGTACTCTGTCTGTTGTTTATTGCATGTAGGTCACACACGTGTTTGGAAAAAGATGACACTGAATACCTGTATTAAACTCTTGTGTATTGCAAGCAGTAAGTCACAATCAATTTCATAATGATTATGAGCAACATGGTTTAATCAGGTTAAAAAATTATTCATTTCAACGCTTGAATAAAAAAATAATGCTATCATTGTTGAGCGAAGAAGAAAACAAAAGTAGGTACAGAATACAGAATCTGTTTATATTTCCCAAACAGGATGTATTAAATAACACTGAACAAATTAGGTCAGAACTCAGGATGGCATTGAAATAATCATGCCCTGGTAGCATTTACACATTCAACAATTTCCATGATTGAAAGATGGGCAGGTGGTATTTGAAACATAATTGTGCATCTGAAATTGTAAATAGAAACTTTTTTGTTGTGAATTTCCCCATCTTTAATGTGCATATCCCCTTTAGAAAACAACAGTGCATAAATGGTAGAGTATGTCACCGAAATGTTAGGACTGGGGCTGGTAATGACATTATATGTAGTGTGTTCATGTATATACCATTGTATAGATTAGAATTGTCATTATTGTGTACGTTATATGATCACCAAAAATATATGTCATTATCATGTTTTAACAAATTATATTACCAAATCTGCTTTACCAAACAACGGTTTTAACATTACTACTAGCTATATTTCTCAATTGTAATTCATGCTTATGTATAACTATTATGGGTGGGTTTGAAAAAAAAATCGAAAAAAGGTGATTCGTCTTACGAGGACAAAAGACAAAGAAAGTAGTCTACGTTACGGCCACAAGGCCTTCGTCAGGAAAAGAAAGAAAAAAAGTGAAGGCTAGATAGGAGACATAAGAACTTAAAGAAATATAAAAATAAATAAAAATAATAATAATAAAAATAAAATCTAGGTACTTCTGCAAAGGCGAAGCATGGCTGAAACATACCGGAAGTATGAGCTATTTTCTGCACCCCGGAAGTACACAATACATACTAAGAAGCTAAAAAAACTAAAAAAACGAAACTGAACAAAAAAAACTCCCAAACTAAGTAATAAAAGTGGGGACTGGAAATAGAATAGAAGAGGACAGAATAAGTAGGAGATAAATGAATATGAAATAAAAAATCAAGACAAATTAGAAAAATACGTGTACATCCATTACATATTATGGAGGATGGCATAAAAATAGAATATAGGATCAAGAGTGGAAAGAGTCCAAATAGAGCAAGAGAGGAAAATGTGACCTCAGACAAAGGTGTGGGAGCAAGTGTTTCTGAGACCCCAGTCTGGTTTTTAGATAGTCGACCCCATGCGGTGGATATCATAGACGGGTTCTTCAATTTGTTCTCACGGTACTGGTCAGTGTCAGAGGAGCAGGATCGGATCGCAGTGACCTTTGGATGTCGATGGGACCTTGGTGGTCAGGACTATTGAAGTGTGTGGCAACTGGTGTGGAACTTTTGCTGAGCGATGTCATTTAAGTGCTGGTACTGAATCTGTCCCCCAAGTCGTTTTATCTGTTTGGCCAATATAGGTTTTATGCAGCAAACGTTTACATATGATCGTATAAATGACATTACGCGATTCACACGTGTGAAGCTACTAGTGATGGTGTACGTAGCCTTAGGAAAGGACACCTTCTGGGTTGAGATGACATACTTGCACGTGTTGCATCGTGTCCGACCACAGGGTAGTGTGCCAAAGTGAGTGGCATTCTCCTTTGGGAGACGGCTGTGAACAAGAAGATCCTTCAAGTTCTTTGTCCAGCGTCTATATGCCCGACCAAAGGTGCTTCACCGAATACTGCTTGGGTCGCAGGCTCTGCTTGGAGGATAGTGAGGTGGCGGAAAAGGATTCCGTTAAGCGACAGCAGTGCTGTGAGGGTGATGGGTCAAGATTATAATTTGACTCTATCTGAAGTGGATAGTATAGTGAGGTATGAGGGCCCTCCTGACGAGAGATGGGACAATGACGTTCCAGAGCAGAGGTGAGAACATGTTACCAGGATAAAGTCTTCTACGGAGAAGAAATCCAATGGAATGGGAACGAAGATGGGTCCTAGCTATGCCTGCCATGTTCATGAGGGCCAATAGGAGCATCAGATATACCAACAATACTCTGTGGTCCTTTCCCCGGGTTTTTATATAATCACATGATACATCGATGATGGCATAGGTCTCACAAATATGGCTGAGACTGATTTATATGTCATTCATCGACTTTGTCAACCCACTTTCACAGCCACCATCAAGTTTCACCTCCTTGTCTCCACGGCTTATGTCAACTTCCTTGACATTACTATTTCTATCCAATACTCGGCCAATACCTTAATACAGTCATGTATACTATACAAGCCGACAGATGCCCACAGCTACCTCCTGTATACCTCTTCTCATCCTCTGGCCTGTCGTGACTCCCTTCCTTTTTCACAACTTCTCCGCCTCCGCCGTTTGTGATTGGCCAAACAGGCAAACGACTTGGGGACAGATTCAGCCAGCACTTAAATGACATCGCTCAGCAAAAGTCCACACCAGTTGCCACATTACTTTGGCAATAGTGCCTAATGAGGGACACCATGGTCCCATCCCTGTCGACATTCAGGTCACTGCGATCCGATCCTGCTCCTCTGATCTGCCAGCCGAGAACAGCTTGATGAACGTCTTATCCACTCATGGGTTAGAGGAGTGTCTAAAACCAGCCGGTCACCTCAACCCTTTTCCATCACAGTTTAAACTGAGGTCACATTTTTACCTCTCGTTGCTCTATTTGCGACTCTTTCCACTCTTTATTCTTCTATTTTTATGCCATCCTCCATAATATGTATGGATGTACACGTTTTCTAATTTGTCTTGATTTTTTATTTCATATTCATTTATCTCCTACTTATTCTGTCCTCTTCTATTTCCAGTCCCCACTTTTATTATATTTGGGTAGTTTTTTTTTTCTTTTCAGTTTCGTTTTTTTTAGTTTTTAGCTTCTTAGTATGTATTGTGTACTTTTATTCCGGGGTCAGAGAAGTCACTTCCTTTTCAGCCATGCTATGATCGCCTTCAGGGAAGTACCTAGATTTTATTTTTATTATTATTATTTTTATTTATTTTTATATTTCTTTAAGTTCTTATGTCTCCTATCTAGCCTTCACTTTCTTTCTTTCTTTTCCTGACGAAGGCCTTGTGGCCGTAACGTAGACTACTTTCTTTGTCTTTTGTCCTCGTAAGACGAATCACCTTTTTTCGAGTTTTTTTTCAAACCCTTTACCCAAAACTGTACCCGCACGTCTTTACACCTGACAGTTCCCCTCAACTTCCTCGATTTTTTGTATAACTATTAGTATAAGTAGTAGAAAGTAGCCATAATTAATTATTTCTCAACTCATTTTTCAATAATTCATATTTGAAGAATTCTGCACATAAAATTCAGTTATGTCCATGTTCTATGACATGTCTACTTTAAGTATATCTACAATGTGAATACAGTGTTACTGTGTAGAAGTAATATTTAATAATGCACGTTGTACAAAAAAATTGTAGACATATTAGTATAATGGCTTGCCGGTTTATCTTTCTATAATTCATACCTTAGATACATGTACATTTGAACACAATCTTCCTTGATAATGTCTCAGTAGTAATTTATGCCCATGCACGCTAGATAATGAAATTACAGGTTCATGCCCTTTTATCTGAACACCCACCTGCATGGAGGCATACCTGGTGTCATTCTTATATGACCACCAGTTATGCACAATGCTATAATATATGTACAAATGTGGAAGTGAACCTCTGTTTGTGAGGCAAATTACATCCTCTTTGACTCCTTAAATCATCCACACACTTTCAGGTATTCCCCCTGTGGTGAAACTTGTTGAGGACCCAGCATTACATATGATTAAGATGGCCATTTTGGAACGGAAATAGCAACACAAAAATTTAAAATTTATAAAAGATATAAAGTAACAGGTAATACATCCATCTTTACAGCAGAATTTTACTGCCACAGTACTGTTACTCCACAGATCTATCAGGTAATGACATGAGGTCTTGCAAAAAAGTTTTAGTCATGACAGAAAAAATTATTATTAGCAGTATAATATTTGTAATAATTTCAGGACTGTTTGGAGGGAAGTGATTCAGAAATAAATTGTTATTATTCATTTCTTATATCCATGGGAAGTAATCAAACAATAAAAATATTAATGAAAATATGAGATTAGCGACCACATTAAAAAAATACATTTTTCAACACCATTTAAAATTATTAATTGTATACTATTAGTTTCATAGTATGCAATACACTATGAACTATTAACATATCAGACAGAAACAAATACTTTTTAAATAATCTTATAGTTGCATAACTTTTAAATCATACCTAATATGACGCTACAAAACATACAGAATTAAAATTTGTTATACATGCCATAATTATCTGAAGTTTTTTCTATTATGTTTTATTCAATGAATTTCAGGTGACCATTCCTGTAGCCAGCGATCCCGCCTATACTCTTGTGTTGACATTCCAGATTTGAAAATTATGAACAGTTTCATAAAGAGCGAACCAGTGCAAAATGCAGCATTCAATCAAGTGTTGCCAGAATTCACAGAAAAAATTGTGAGTGAAATGAAAGCTGATGTAAGTACGGCATCTGCAACACTAAATACAGACAATAACATTGAATCAAGATTAAAAGAGGTACAATCACCGAATGTCACAGACTCTGAGATAATGACTGTAGACATGAATCTGACTCCTGAGATTTATACTGCAGTCTTACAAAATGAAAACTGCAGCAGGAAATCAACAATAGTCTATGATGATTGTACTATCAACAGTGAAAGTGGAGAAGGTTTTAAATTGTGTGGCAGTGTACAATCAGATGAAGTAATAATAAGTACAGAAGAGACACTTTTCATCTGTCGTGTTTGTGGAGTACAGGTTAGCAAGAAAGGTGACCATAATGAACATGAACTTTCACATATGAGAGAAAAGTGTTATATAAGTAATGTTGGTAATGTAGAATTAGCTATAGAATCCAGTCTATGTCAACAAGAAAAAATACAAAAAGCACAGAAGCATTCTAAATATGATCTTATTGGTATGGGGGCTGCTCATTTTGGTTATCTAAAGGCACATGTAATGCAGCATAAAGACGAACTACCTAACAAGTGTGATGGTCTTAGTATGTTTTCTAGGACTGATTATCCAAAGAAACTCATAATGCAGCATAATAGTGAGACACATTACAAATATGATGTCAGTGGAGCAGAATTTTGTCAAAGTGATCACAAGGTGACAAATACAGAAGGAGAATCTTACAAGTGTGATGAACTTACAGGACAAAAACTTTATTCAAAATGGCACAAAAGTCAACATACAGAAGACAAACCATATAAATGTGATGTTTGTGGAGCAGAATTTTTTCAGAATGCGGCATTAAAGAGTCCCAAAATGACACACACAGGAGAGAAACCTTATAAGTGTGATGTTTGTGGAGCAGAGCTTTCTCGTAGTAGTGCTTTGAAGAGTCACATAAGGACACACACAGGAGAGACACCTTATAAGTGTGATTTTTGTGAAGCAGAATTTTCTCAGAATGATGCTTTAAAGAGACACAAATGGACACACACAGGAGACAAACCGTATAAGTGTGATGTTTGTGGAGCAGAACTTTCTCAGAATGATGCTTTAAAGAGACACAAAAGGACACACACAGGAGAGAAACCTTATAAGTGTGATGTTTGTGGAGCAGAATTTTCTCATACTGGGGCTTTAAAGATTCACAAAGGGACACACACAGGAGAGAAACCTTACAAGTGTGATGTTTGTGGAGTAGAATTTTCTCAGAATGGTACTTTAAAGAGTCACAAAAGGACACACACAGGAGAGAAACCTTATAAGTGTGATGTTTGTGGAGCAGAATTTTCTCAGAATGGTGCGTTAAAGAGTCACAAAAGAACTCACACAGGAGAGAAACCTTATAAGTGTGATGTTTGTGGAGCAGATTTTTCTCAGATTGGTAATTTAAAGAGTCACAAAATGACACACATAGGAGATAAACCTTATAAGTGTGATGTTTGTGGAGCAGAATTTTATCAGAACGGTGCTTTAAAGAGTCACAAAATGAGACACACAGGAGAGAAACCTTATATGTGTGATGTTTGTGGAGCAGAATTTTCTCATAGTGTTTCTTTAAAGAGTCACAAAATGACACACACAGGAGAGAAACCTTATAAGTGTGATGTTTGTGGAGCAGGTTTTTCTCAGATTTGTAATTTAAGGAGTCACAAAAGGACACACACAGGAGAGACACCTTATAAGTGTAATGTTTGTGGAGCAGAATTTTCTTATAGTGGTTCTTTAAAGAGTCACAAAATGACACACACAGGAGAGAAACCTTATATGTGTGAGGTTTGTGGAGCAGATTTTTCTCAGATTGGTAATTTAAGGAGTCACAAAATGACACACACAGGAGAGAAACCTTATAAGTGTGATGTTTGTGGAGCAGATTTTTCTCAGATTGGTAATTTAAGTAGTCACAAAATGACACACACAGGAGAGAAACCTTATAAGTGTGATGTTTGTGGAGCAGAATTTTCTCAGAATGGTGCTTTAAAGAGACACAAAAGGGCACACACAGGAGAGAAACCTTATAAGTGTGATTTTTGTGGAGCAGAATTTTCTCATAGTGGTGTTTTAAAGAGACACAAAAGGACACACACAGGAGAGAAACCTTATAAGTGTGATGTTTGTGGAGCAGATTTTTCTGGGAATGGTTTATTAAAGAGTCACAAAAGGACACACACAGGAGAGAAACCTTATAAGTGTGATGTTTGTGGAGCAGATTTTTCTGGGAATGGTTCTTTAAAGAGTCACAAAAGGACACACACAGGAGAGAAACCTTACAAGTGTGATGTTTGTAGAGCAGATTTTTCTCAGATTGGTAATTTAAGGAGTCACATCAGGACACACACAGGAGAGAAACCTTATAAGTGTGATGTTTGTGGAGCAGATTTTTCTCAGATTGCTAATTTAAGGAGTCACAAAATGACACACACAGGAGAAAAACCTTATAAATGTGATGTTTGCGAAGCAGAATTTTCTCAGAGTGGTTCTTTAAAGAGTCACAAAATGACACACACAGGAGAGAAACCTTATAAGTGTGATTTTTGTGGAGCAGTATTTTCTCATAGTGGTGCTTTAAATAGACACAAAAGGGCACACACAGGAGAGAAACCTTATAAGTGTGATGTTTGTGGAGCAGATTTTTCTCAGATTGGTAATTTATGGAGTCACAAAAGGACACACACAGGAGAGAAACCTTATAAGTGTGATGTTTGTGGAGCAGAATTTTCTCATAGTGCTTCTTTAAAGAGTCACAAAAATACACACACAGGAGAGAAACCTTATAAGTGTGATGTTTGTGGAGCAGAATTTTCTCAGAGGGGTTCTTTAAAGAGACACAAAATGACACACACAGGAGAGAAACCTTATAAGTGTGATGTTTGTGGAGCAGAATTTTCTCATAGTGCTTCTTTAAAGAGACACAAAATGACACACACAGGAGAGAAGCCTTATAAGTGTGATGTTTGTGGAGCAGAATTTTCTCATAGTGGTTCTTTAAAGAGTCACAAAAATACACACACAGGAGAGAAACCTTATAAGTGTGATGTTTGTGGAGCAGAATTTTCTCAGAGGGGTTCTTTAAAGAGTCACAAAATGACACACACAGGAGAGAAACCTTATAAGTGTGATGTTTGTGGAGCAGATTTTTCTCAGATTGGTAATTTACGGAGTCACAAAAGGACACACACAGGAGAGACACCTTATAAGTGTGATGTTTGTGGAGCCGAATTTTCACAGAATGGTGCTTTAAAGAGTCACAAAAGGACACACACAGGAGAGACACCTTATAAGTGTGATGTTTGTGGATCAGAATTTTCTCAGAATGGTACTTTAAAGAGTCACAAAAGGACACACACAGGGGAGAGAAGTTTTAAAAAGACACAAGAGGACACACACAGGGGAGAGAAGACTTAAAGAGACACAAGAGGACACAGACAGGGGAGAGAAGACTTAAAGAGACACAAGAGGACACAGACAGGGGAGAGAAGACTTAAAGAGACACAAAAGGACACACACAGGGGAGAGAAGACTTAAAGAGACACAAAAGGACACACACAGGGGAGAGAAGACTTAAAGAGACACAAAAGGACACACATACTGGAGAGAAGACTTAAAGAGACACAAAAGGACACACACGGGAGAGAAGACTTAAAGAGACACAAAAGGACACACACAGGGGAGAGAATACTTAAAGAGACACAAAAGGACACACACAGGGGAGAGAAGACTTAAAGAGACACAAAAGGACACACACAGGGGAGAGAAGACTTAAGGAGACACAAAAGGACACACACAGGGGAGAGAAGACTTAAAGAGACACAAGAGGACACACATACTGGAGAGAAAACTTAAAGAGACACAAAAGGACACACACAGGGGAGAGAAGACTTAAAGAGACACAAAAGGACACACACAGGGGAGAGAAGACTTAAAGAGACACAAAAGGACACACACAGGGGAGAGAAGACTTAAAGAGACACAAAAGGACACACACAGGGGAGAGAAGACTTAAAGAGACACAAAAGGACACACACAGGGGAGAGAAGACTTAAAGAGACACAAAAGGACACAAACAGCGGAGAGAAGACTTAAAGAGACACAAGAGGACACACACAGGGGAGAGAAGACTTAAAGAGACACAAGAGGACACACACAGGGGAGAGAAGACTTAAAGAGACACAAGATGACACACATACTGGAGAGAAGACTTAAAGAGACACAAAAGGACACACACAAGTTAGAGAAGACTTAAAGAGACACAAGAGGACACACACAGGACACAGGAAAGAGAAGACTTAAAGAGACAGGGGAGAGAAGACTTAAAGAGACATGGGAGAGAAGACTTATCTTATGTAGCACTTCGTAACCTTTTAGTCTTAGTCCCACACCCCTTTACAGTATCTTAAGTAGCCTCACATTCATTTACAGCATCTCAGGTAGCCTCACACCCCTTTACAGTATCTTAAGTAACCCCACATGCCTTTACAGTATCTTAAGTAACCTCAAATCCCCTTACAGCCTCGTAAGAGCCTCTGACCTCCCATTACGACATCTTAACCTTTAGCACGCTGCCGGCGAGACATATCGCCGAACGCAACCTATGTTCTCCATGCTGGAGGCGATATGTCTCGCCTTGCGGCTGTCACCGTTTCTAGCATGAGGACTTGTGTACACGTGATTTCAGCCCCGGATGTTAAGTTCTAATGTTATTTGCAAGAGAGTTAGCTTCCGTTTCCGATCTTAAAAAAGTGATGGGTGTATCCGCGTTTATTTTTTGTAAATTTTTAAAATCGAAATGAATCGGCATCAGACACACGGCCATTTCGCTCTAATTTTATTGTTTTCTGACGCCATGCGGTGGGGATGAAATTTTTGTCTTTATAAGCGCTGAAATCGGTTCTCAGAATATGTTTGATGGCTGAGATGGAAACGAAAGTAAAATGGCCTTTCAAGTATGTATAATTTTCGGGGTTAGGATTAGGAATATCGGAAAAAAAAATAGGATTACGGCTGAATGTCACGGCTGGCTAGGGAGTTTGTTGCTTTGCTACTGATGATGGGTGTAACGAAAAGATCGTCATTTGATTTGTATTGCTCTATTGGTCAAATGACTTTCATTGAGATGCAAGGGATATGGACTCTTCGTTCGTTGGTCATTTTTTTAAATTTTTTTTTTTTAATTTTAAAATTAAAAAAAAATAAAATAATTTTTTTTTTTTAATTTTTTTCGTTTTTTTCATCTTTCCTTTCCTCTCTTCCTATCACATCTAACATGTAGTACACAAACAAATTTTATATCATCAGATTCATCATTCATTCATTTCTATACAATCTAAAAATTAGAGCAATTGACCAAAAAACAAAAAAACTATAGAATTTACAAGTCACCCACTATAAAAATGGGGCGTTGTGAATAAGAATGCAGTGGTTGGGCAAGTTTTCTGAATTTTTATGCAGCGTGCTAAAGGTTAAGAAGCCTCACACCCCTTTATCTTCTAGCTTACAAAACATGTCAGAAGCACAAAGACAGGTATAAACGTACCTGTTTACACAAAATGAAAACTTATTTTATTGATATATTCAGTGTGTATATTGAGCCCTGAAAATGGGTCATTAGATTAATAAGCACATCAATTAAAAATGCTCGTTGGAGTCATTTCTAGTGCTTGTTCATGCAGCTGTAGACATAATGAACACAATTGTCACCAACATTATAAACTTTATGAAGATGGTTTATATCTTATATAATATATATATTCACTGAATTCACATTGTCAGTGTTATATTTGACAAAAAATTCATTCTCTGTGTTTATGTAGATATGCCTTCCAAGCTATCTGGCATGTCAGGTTTCACACCCACATTTAAGAAGCACTGCTGTACAGTTAATGGTTGATACTTTATACTTTGTTGCTTTTCATTTGTTTTTAAATTTTGCATTCTTTGAATTTGTGTATGACCAAAGTTTGTGTCATTTATTAGTTTTTGTTAATTGTGAACATTTATATTAACTAAATTATTTCAGTGGTTTGGTGTATACTAATAAACTGTATTACTAATGTTGCCACATGTTTTGAGAATTGATAGCTACAGTGGACTTGTATGGGATGTTTTAGTTTTATGTCATTCATGTCTTTTTCATGTGTTCCTAGGTCTCCCTCTCTCACCTTAGGGATTACAGAACAAGGACTGCCTGATAATGATGTCAAAAGATTTCATCTCGGTGTGTGTCCTATCCATCTCCAGTGTCATCTTATCTCTTGTTCCACTGGCACTTGTCTGGTTTTTATCAGTTCCACTTAAGTAATCTTATACCACTTCAATCCTTTTAATGTACGCAAGTACCCATTTATGAAAGTCTGTAGCTTTTTGGTTGTTGTTTTTGTTGTTCATGTTTCAGAGCCATACAATAGGACTGACTTGACATTTCAATTTGAAGATTTTGATTTTTGGGTCTGACTTGATTTCTTTGGAGCTCCATATGTGTATGTTGTTTACTCATCACATTTTAGTTAACAAACACTGTACCAGTATGTCTGCACAATTTGTATGGTGCAAGATAGATGTGGGGGGCAGAATGAGAGTGCTTAATGGAGGGACGTCCTTGTTTGTCTTCAGACTTCCACATTAATGACTCAAATAAGGCCGTAGTCAGCTCAAGGCTCATGACATCTCCAAACAGTCTTTGGGGACTGAAGTAGGTTGTTGCCATATGCTACTCCATTGCTGTATATTGGGCAGGACTTCAGAAGGTGTTCGGCTGTCATTGGGCTGGTGCCACAGATCTGTTGCACCTATTCTGTACTTGTGGTATAGCTGGTATCTCAATCTGTTGTGTCCAATGTTTTACTTGTGGTATAGATGGTATCTCAATCTGTTGTGTCCAGTGTTGTACTTGGGGTATAGATGGTATCTCAATCTGTTGTGTCCAGTGCTTGGGCCGAAAAATGGTGACATAGTCTTGCCTAGATAGCTGATAATATGCATCATATGGGGAAGGAAAATGGATGAAATAGCCAGGTAGCACTGGAAATTGCATCCTTGCAGCAGAATGTAGAATCATACATACTATGTATGGCAGCAGTGGAGACAAAACAAAGAGTTGGAGGAACAAATATTTATATCAAAAGGCATGTGCTCTCATAGCAGTGGGCAGGATATGTGGAAGGTATTCCCAATATGCCTCAATGGGCATGTAACAGGATATGTGGAAGGTATTCCCAATATGCCTCAATGGGCATGTAACAGGATATGTGGAAGGTATTCCCAATATGCCTCAATGGGCATGTAACAGGATATGTGGAAGGTATTCCAATATGCCTCAATGGGCATGTAACAGGATATGTGGAAGGTATTCCCAATATACCTCAATGGGCATGTAACAGGATATGTGGAAGGTATTCCCAATATGCCTCAATGGGCATGTAACAGGATATGTGGAAGGTATTCCCAATATGCCTCAATGGGCATGTAACAGGATATGTGGAAGGTATTCCCAATATGCCTCAATGGGCATGTAACAGGATATGTGGAAGGTATTCCCAATATGCCTCAATGGGCATGTAACAGGATATGTGGAAGGTATTCCCAATATGCCTCAATAGGCATGTAACAGGATATGTGGAAGGTGTTCCCAATATGCCTCAATGGGCATGTAAAAGGATATGTGGAAGGTGTTCTCAATATGCCTCAATGGGCATGTAACAGGATATGTGGAAGGTATTCTCAATATGCCTCAATGGGCATGTAACAGGATATGTGGAAGGTATTCCCAATATGCCTCAATGGGCATGTAACAGGATATGTGGAAGGTATTCTCAATATGCCTCAATGGGCATGTAACAGGATATGTGGAAGGTATTCCCAATATGCCTCAATGGGCATGTAACAGGATACTTTACCTACATTTTTTTTTTACTCTCGTTACTTAACCATGTTGTTTTTGAAGCGTTTTTTTTTGTTTGTTTAAAGTTTGTACACAATGGAGTAGCCAACCCTTCCATAATCAACTTCTATGACATGCACGATAGGATGTAGTGTTCTTTTCTTTGCTGTCCTCTCAAGCCCTGGTGATATACATTGAAGAAGCCTGCTGATAGCATGACTTGGCAGTCATTGTTCTGGAACATACAGGGTTAGAGAGGTAGATGGACACTGAACAAGACATAGAGAAAGGGAACTGCTCTCTCTCAGGCATGACTTAAAAGGTGACTTAATATGGTTGTACATAGGGATGACTACTGCAACAACTGGAGATAAATTACTCTCCTTTCAGTTCCCAGTAAAATACTAGGCATGATAATCATCCAGAGAATTTCAAAAGCAGGTGACCATAAACTGAGGAAAGAACAAGCAGGATTTATAAAGAACAGAAGATGTCTTCTCTTCTTCGATCCTTAACCACCGACCGTCAAAGCAGTCAGTGGCCATCACGCCTAGTGGCGTCTTGTAGGGCAACAACAAATTGATTCCACTTTGCACGGTTGGTGGCCATCCTTCATACAGTGCCCCAACTCTGGTTCATTCTTTGCATCTCAGCCTCCACAGTCCTCCGCCAAGTTGTTTTTGGTCGGCCTCTTTTTCGCTTTCCTTCAGGGGTCCAAAGCATAGCTGTTCTTGTGATGGCATCAGGGTCTCTTCTGAGGACATGACCAACCCAGCTCCAGCGTCTGCCAGCTATGATGGTGTGCATGTCCTCTTGCTTGCTACGAGTAAGAACAAGCAGGATTTATAAAGAACAGAAGATGTGCAGATCATATATTCACTAACAGGAACATTATAGAGCAGTGCTCAGAATGGCAGTGACAGTTGTACATTAACTTTGTTGATTTTGAAAAGGCTTTTGACAGTGTGACAGTGTGACAGTGCGAAGACGATGTGTGAAGAAGAATAAGAACTCATGTGTAATATTGTCGTCACTCTCTCTGACCTACTTTCACACACGTTCTGCAGTCACAGAAAAACTCTCTTGATGACAGGAGTCCCACTTTTATTAATGAAACCCTATCAGGTATTACATAAATCATACAGAAAACAATGTTGTCCACAAGTTTACTTTTTGTAGGTAATTCCTATACAACACCATTTAACCAAGCTATTTAGGTATTCTCTACGTAACACCATATAACCCAGCACAGACTGCTGGACTCTCTGAAATAAAATGAAACAAAATAAACTAGCATCGTACTAATGGACAAACATCATCTACATAATAATACATATGTGTGAAAATATGCAAGTACGTACACTTATGTGTCCAGGTGTGTGTGTGTTGTTGCACATGTGTGAAAATATGCCAGTAGATGCACTTAAATGACCATGTGTGTGTGTTCATGCAGGTCTGTGTATATGTGTAATCATACAATAAACATATCTCAGTCAACAATAATGCCTTCATACTCCTACTAAATACTAACTACATCATCACGCGAGAGAAAACTTAAATGAAACACTTCTAATCTATCTATGATGAAATATTCCACACAGCACACTGGTGTAAATGACATCAATTTATCAGTATCTTAGAGGCCTAGCTGCTCTAAAGAACAAGTAGATATATATATATATATATATATATATATTCTATTCTTACAGCTCTATACTAAATGTAATGGGCACAGGCTTCTCACAGAGCTAGAGGGTACGCTAATCTTTCTCTCACAATAATCACTGATGTAAAATTAACCACACTTACGGCTCACAAGAATGCAATATAACTATTACTTAACACTATACAAATAATAATAATAATGGTAATAAATACATACTTGTATACAGAGCAATGTGACACTAGAATTCCTCTTATAAAATCACTTAGTACCGGTACTTTACACATTTAACTCACAGTCTCACGGTTGAAAATAACGAAGAGATATACACTTGTATATACATGAAATTACACTAGACAACACAGACATCGCAAATGAGCTTGTATCAAACTATAGATAGACAAATGCTAATAAGCAATAACTCTTAAAACTGAAACGTCTAATTTTACTAAATCTAAAGTATTATAAAAATGTACTCATATGCAAGCATACCTCTTTGTCCTTTGTTCTCTTAGCACAGACGCAACTGTACAACAGCCCGGACCTCACTTGGTTATCGTACTAGGGCGCGTTTTGCACAAGAAGACTAACTGGCTACTTATCAGCTCTGACTGAAGCCTTCAACACTTTTAGTTAAAAACTACATATCCACTCCTGTAACACATGATAGCCACGTCAAAATGTCAGGCAAAACTCCACTCATCCCTCTAGGGGGCAAATCAGGAGTCCTATGCTCAGTATGGATGACATGAGATCACATCTTAATAAAGATTATCTTCCTAGACTCCCATAATTCAAGTTCCGCCCACTGGTCGTTACATTCCCACGATATATCTTGCCTGGAGTCACATCTCACGGTTTTGTGCGGAACCAAGGTGTTTTCCTCTGGTGTCAGACAGCGCCGAGATGTCCAATACCAAGGGCTGTCTCTCGTTATATTTGTTGCGTCTGACACGTTTCAAAGATGGCAATGGTGTGTTTCATTTAGATTGCCCACTCCAGTGTGAGAATGCCAGCATGAGCGCAAATATACACCGTGGACCAGATCATAAATTAATTACCCAGTCTAAAATTACATCTTTCTGGCCACACGGTCACAACAGCATACACAGGGACAGCCTATGGAAAATACTGAGGAATTATGAAATTTCCAGCTGCATTGTTTCCATTATAAAAAGCCTCTATTCTAACTTTACATGCAGTGTTGTGTTGAATAATGTAACTTTCGAAGTGAAAACAGGAGTATGACAGGGATGCCCCTTATCAACAACATTATTTTTGACAGGCATAGATTAGGTGATGCACCAGACAACTGAGGACAGTCCAAGAGGAATTAGATGGACACAGTTTACTACACTGGAATATGCAGATGACATTGCAGTACTCGCACATTCACATCAACACATCCAGGAAAAAACCGATAAACGGAATAAGTATAGCCAGCAGGTTGGTCTGAACATTAGTCTGAAAAAGACAGAGGTCATGACACTCAATGTGGGCAATCCTGAACCAATAGCAATAAGGAACCAGAAGTTAGAACAGAGACACATTTACTTACCTAGGATGCATAGTAATGCCAGATGGCGGAACAAGCAAGGACATTAACAACAGAATGAATAAAGTGAGAACAGCTTTCGCTAGTCTCAACAACATCTGGAAGTCTTCCAAGTACAGCACAAACACCAAATTAAGACTGTATGAGAGCTGTGTACTTTCTGTGCTTCTCTATGGTGTGGAATGCTGGAGAGTAACAGAGAAGGAAATGTCGAAACTGTCATCCTTCCACACAATTTGACTAAAGAAAATTCTCCAAATCTTTTGGCCGAATACCATCAGCAACCAAGAACAAACTTATTCGGAGTAACCAGGAGGACATGTACACCATCATAGCTGGCAGACGCTGGAGTTGGGTTAACCACGTCCTCAGAAGGAACCCTGATGCCGTTACAAAAACAGGTATGCCTAAGCAAAAGAGAAGCCAACCAAAAACAACTTGGCGGAGATCTGTGGAAGCCAAGTTGCAAAGAATGAACCAGAGTTGGGCATTATAAAAAAGATGGCCGTCAACTGAACAAAGTGGAATCAATTTCTTGCTGCCCTACAAGATGCCACCATGCGTGATGGCCACTAACTGATTTGACGGTCGACGGCTATGGATTAAAGAAGAACAGGGCTGACAATCTCAGTGTTAAAAGAATTAATACAGCACTTACTGAAGACCAGCTGTAGTTGTAGACTCATAGACAGCAGATAATGTTAATTAGAATCAACGTCATCACACTCCGAGCAAACCCATAGGTTCTCAGTCTCCCTCAGCAAATATAGAAGGGTATGAATGCTAATTGTTCCAGTTGTACACTGGTTGTATACATGCCAGATGTGTCCTCTCATAAGCCCATGACCTTGACAGTAGATCCACATCAGTTCTTGAAGAATTGATGCTTCTTTGGAGGTTTTCCATTTATGTCGGAGCCATCCATTTTGGACCTTTTGAAGCCTGGATTGTGAGCCAGATACAATAATTGCCTTAGTTAATAAAGTCTCAGACAACCATCTTAAGGCAGCAGTAACTGCCTCTACCTCCATTCTCATGCTGGAGGTTGTTATCATGTAAGCCCCGCTATGTTCAGCGTTGGTTCTGCCCTTTACTCTAGCAGAGAAGCCTCACCCTGATTTATTACCACGGATTACAGATCCGGTAGTGTACACAATTGCGTTCGTTCGCAAACAGCAAATAGTGGTAGGATTTCGATGCCTTGCCTTAAAGGAAGTACCTAGGTTTTATTTTTATATTTATTTAAGTTCTTATGTGTTCTATCTAGCCTTCACTTTCTTTCCTTTGCCTGAAGAAGGCCTTGTGGCCGTAACGCAGACTATTTTCTTTGTCTTTTGTCCTCGTAAGACGAATCGCCTGTTTTAGATTTTTTTTTTCCACACCCATCCATTTAATATACCGTGATGCTAAATATGAGTTTTTCAGAATGAAATCTTTTTTTCCCTCTTTTACGTGTAGAGTAGGTTTTTTTTTTTACATGTAGCGTACGTTTGTTTTTCTCTTTTACCTGTAGCGTATGTTTGTTTTTCTCTTTTACCTGTAGTGTATGTTTGTTTTTCTCTTTTACCTGTAGCGTACATTTGTTTTTTTTCTTTTACATGAAGCATACGTTTGTTTTCCTCTTTTACGTGTAGCGTACGTTTGTTTTTTTCTTTTACGTGTATCATACGTTTGTTTTTCTCTTCTAATTGTAGCGTACGTTAGTTTTCCTCTATTATATGTAGCGTAGGTATGTTTTTTTCTACAGTCACATTCTGCTGCAGTTTGTTTTCTTATATATATATATATTTGTGGTCTGAATTTTCCCAGTACCCCATCGTCATTAATTACTCAGTTCTATTAGAGTTAGATCTCCTAATCTCTTTTTTTTTCTTTTTTTTATTAAATGCCCCTTTTGGGGCGTAAAGTGAGGTCAATGACTTTATTGTGTAAAATTTGTTTGATCTCGGCCCTGTCTTAAACACTTTGATCTTTGCCAAAATCTCGATCCATTTTTTAATTAAAATACAAGTGAAAAAAATGTTTAATGAAATCTGTCAAATATTATTTATAAGGGAAATATCCCATTAAATTACAATATATAGAGTTTAAATACGAAAATTAAATATTCCATACACACACATACATAACATATTATATATAACATATATGATATATACGAGGGAAGGTCAAAAAGTAATGCTTCATAATTTTTAATTTCATTCAATAGGCAAGAAAACAGATAAAATTCACATTGAAATGTAGTCCCAAGTTTGAACTTCAAAAATTTATTTCTCAATGTAGTCTGCGTTATTTGTTAAAGTTTTTGTCCATCTTCTCACAAGGGCATGTATCCCCGCACGGTAAAAATTTGTGTCCTTTTTTCTAAACCACTGGTGGACGGCGCGTTTAAGGGTCTCGGTGTCCTCAAAGTGATGTCCGTGAAGATCTTCTTTCAGTGGTCCAAACAGATGGAAGTCAGAAGGTGCAAGATCGGGACTGTAAGGGGGATGTGGTAATAATGTCCAGCCAAATTCTGCAATCGCATCAATGGTGCGTTTAACGGTGTATGGCGTGGCATTATCGTCCAACAGTAGTGCAGTTCTCTGATCTTTTAATGGGTAAAGTCGCCGAAGACGACCTCTAAGCTTCTTCAAAGTTTCAATGTAACGGTCTGCATTCACCGTGTTTCCCTGTTCCAAGAAGTCGAGAAGAATCACACCCTTCTCATCCCAAAACACGGAGGCCATAACTTTCCCTACAGATGGTGAACTTTTGAACTTCTTTCTTGTCGGCGATGTTTTGTGATGTCATTCCATTGACTGCCTCTTGGATTCTGGTTCAAAAAATTGAACCCAAGTCTCACCACCTGTCACAATATTCGACTAACATCCACTGTTGAATCTCCATGAACATTCTTCAAGCGTTCGTGGATGCGAATTGGGGTCTCGCCTTCAGCATTGAGGAATTATATGACATAACGTTGTTTTAACTGAACGTCTTTGGCAGCCATTTTTAAGCTGTTACAGTGGTGCCACCTGTTACTGAAACGGGTTGGTAATGCTATACAGTGCAGAAGAGTGTTTGAGGAATCCTGCTAAATTTACAAATTGCACACCAATGCAGTATTTACATACAAAAAAAATAGGAGGCATTAGTTTTTGACCTTCCCTCGTATATTGTGAATAAATTTCATGCTTTTTGAACAAACAGCTCCTGAGAAAAACGATGTGGTGCATTACTTTCTGAACGCCCCTCGTATATATATATATATATATATATATATATATATATATATATATATATATATATATATATATATATATATATATATATATATATATATATATATATATATATATATATATATATATATATATATATATATATATATATATATATATATACTCATGGGAAAAAGTAAGTGTGCAACACTTTATAGGTCACTGTGCGTGATGTCATGGACAAAATGAAATAAAAGTTGCCACACAATGTGGTTGAATATTGAATAAAAGACCAAGTGATCACTTTGATTTTAGTGAAAGTGTCATGAAGGAAAGATAAAAACTAAAGTCAGTGTGGCTTCCCCACAAAAAAATGAAATCTTGATTTCAGTACCGTGTATGTCCACCTATTCCACACTGTTCTGCACCACACGGGTCTTAAACCTGGAATGTTCCTGGCAGTCCATGTTGTCTGAATAAACCTGTTACGCAAGTGCATAAGGCGTATGTAACGGTCTTCTGCAGGGGTGGTAACTCGTGGTCGGTCACTTCTATGGCGATCAGCAGTGGATCCAATTTGGTGGAAACGAGCTTACGAGCTTGAATGCATGATATAGTGTTCCTGTGAACATTGAAATGTTGTGATACAGCTAATATAGTCGCTCCAGCAGCTAACATCCCTATAGCTACTGCTCGCTGTTGTTGGTTCAATCTTGGCATTGTCAAAAAAGATGTTTCTGTTAGACTCTTGGTACTCTCTATGTCAACGATTACGTTTTCACATGCTTGTGATTAGAGTTACACACATACCTTCCTTTTATATGTGATAAATTCTCCCCTACGGCACTTTTCACGTGATTTATCTTGCACAGTGATTATCTCCCCATGAACAGTGCGATCCAATTGTAATTGCACGGGTAAGTGAATAACACTCACACAGAAATGTGTGCCAACTTGCATTTGAGTTCACCCAACAACACACGAACAGTGCCCTGTTGAGTAATACACACTTACATTTTTCCATAAGTAAATATATATATATATATATATATATATATATATATATATATATATATATATATATATATAAAGTAAGCGTTGACAATTGACTGTGAAATATGCTGTGATTTAGTGTCTTATTTTTTGTCAGTGTAAATTCTCTCCCTGCCACTTTTATAGAGATAACTACAAGATGCCCAGAGGAAAATGAGCAGTTAAGTTTAATAAATTACAAAGACGTACAAAACACTGTAAGTATCCTAATTATAACTATTGAAATACTGTACCATGCTGGATATTTACTAAACATCTAAACCAGAATATTAAAAACCCAGTGGCTAAGATAGTAACAAGAAAAAACATAGTTCAGCTCATGAGGGAAAGCTTTCATGTTTACAGCTGAAATGGTAGCAATAGTAAAAATACTGGAACTGAGTAACTGGAAGTTAATTTTTGTGTCAAGTTGGGTTAGCTTTCAATCTTCATTTGCTTATTCATTCATTAATAACCCTCCACTTCAACAAACACATGCCAAGCCCTCCTGTCACGTGCCATCATCTCAAGTTCTTTCCACGTTCTCCTTATCATTTTCACCTCTGTTTCTAGCTCTCTTCTTCATGTACTTCTTGGTCTACATCTCCCTCTCTTGCCCTGGGGGTTCCAGAACAAGGACTGCCTTGTAATGCTATCAACAGGTCTCCTCAGTGTGTGTCCAATCCATCGCCATCATCTTCTTCTCATCTCTTGTTCCACTGGCACTTGTCTAGTTCTTGTCATCAGTTCCACATTGGTAACCTTGTCATACCATTTTAATCCCTCTATTCTATGCAAGCACCCATTTATGAAAGTCTGTAGCTTTTTGTCTTTGTTGTTCTCCATGTCTCAGAGCCATACAATAGGACTGACTTTACATTTGAGTTTAAGATTCTTATTTTCGTGTTGGATCCGATTTCTCTTGATCTCCATATATTTCCCAATGCAAAGAAAGCTCCTCTTGCCTTTTGTATTTTTATTTTAATATCGATGTCTGTCCCTCCAACTTTGTCTATATTACTGCCAAGATATGTGTATGATTCTACATCTTGTATTGGTGTTTCTTCAAGTTCAACCCTTTTATCATTACCTGCATTTATTTGCATTATTTTTGTCTTTTCCCTGTGTATTTTCAGACCCAATTGCTGTGACCTCTCACCGAATGTTTTAAATTTGTCCTGCATCTGATTACGGTTATGGGACAGAAGAGCCAAGTCATCAGCAAAATCCACATCATCCAACTGCTTAGTCAGAGTCCACTGGATTCCATTTCTGTTTTGTGTTGTCGATGATCTAATAACCCAGTCTATTGCTAGTAAGAAAAGAAATGGAGACAAGAGGCATCCCTGTCGCACTCCTGTTCTTACCCCAAACGGTTCTGTAAGCTGTTCTTCATGAAGAACTCTGCATGTCATGTCTTCATATGTTTTCTGTATTAAATTACTGATCTTCAGGGGAACTCCATAATGCCTCATCAATTTCCAAAGTGATTCTCTGTCTACACTGCCAAATGCCTTTTCGTAGTCCACAAATCCGATGTATAGTGGTGAATTCCATTCCAGACTTTGTTCAACTATTGTCCTCAAAGTGTCTATCTGGTCTGTACAAGATCTGTTTTGTCGAAAACCTGCTTGTTCATTTCTGAGTTTCTTGTCTATGGACTCTTTTAATCTCTCAAGGATAATCCTGTTTAATACTTTTCCTGGCACTGATAGTAACATTATTCCTCTATAATTTGTGCACTCTTGTAAATTTCCCTTCTTAGGCAACTTAACCAGATATCCTTCCTTCCATTCTGCTGGTATCTCTTCCTTTTCCCAGACTTTACCAATTAATTTATATAACATCTCTGTAGCCGTGTCGATATCTGCTTTGATGACCTCTGCTGGAATGTCATCAGGTCCAGATGGTTTTCCATCTCCTAGAAGCTTTATGGCTTTCTTTATTTCTTGCTTCGTTGGTCTTTCACCGTTAATTTGTAGCTCTTCTTCTGCTGGCTGGATGCCCGGGAGGTTTTGTGGAGCTGGTCTATTGAGAAGGTCCTCAAAATATTCTGTCCACCTCTTCATTTGCTCTTGTATATTGCTGAGCAGTTTTCCATTCTTGTCTTTTATGAGGCAACTTGTTTGCTTGTATTTCCCTGTTAGCTTCTTTGTGCTGTTATACAGTTCTCTCATATTTCCTTTGGCTGCAGCATCTTCTGCCTCTCTTGCCAACTCCTCAATATACTTCCTCTTGTCTCTTTTGATACTTCTTTTTACTTCTTTGTTTGCTTCTGTGCACACTTCTTGAGCCTTGGCTACGGAACTTCTGGTTTTGCTTCTGTTTAAATCTGCTTTCTTGTTTTTTTCTGTCTTTTATCTTATCAATGGTTTCTGTTGTTGTCCATGCTTTTTGTTGTCATTCCCTTTTCCCCAGTATTTCTTCACATGTCTCATTCCATACAGTTTTGACCTTCTGCCAATAGTCTTCTGTATTCTCTACATCTTCCAGCTGTTGGAGCACTTGGAATTTGTTGGATACTGTGACTGCAAATTTGTTTCTTGATTTCTTAGACGTCCTACATTCAATAATAATAATAATAATAATAATAATAGCCCCTTCAGTCATAACTGACTATGGGAATGCGTCCCTGAGGTGGCAGCCATCAGCTGCTTATTTTCCTGGTGCTCCTTTTGACGTTTTCTCCTCTCTTCTGCTTGTTGTGTGAGTCTCTTTTCACCCAATCTGAGGTGGTGCCGTAAATAGCATCTCCACTTAGTGCGATCGGCAGCTTCATCCTCCCATGTTGCTGGATCCATGTCCAGTGCCCTCATATCTCTCTTGCACACATCTTTGAACCTCAGCTGTGGTCGCCCGACTGTTCTCTTGTCATCTGCTAATTGTCCATAGAAGATATCTTTTGGGATGCGACCATCTTCCATGCAGCGAACATGGCCAAGCCAGTGAAGTCTGCGCTGTCTAAGCAGTGTATACATACTTTGAAGGCCAGCACGTGACAACACCTCGACATTTGTTACTTTATCTTTCCACGAGATGCGGAGGATGCGGCGTAGACACCGTAAATGGAAGGTATTGAGCATTCTTTCTTGCTTAGCATAGGTCGTCCAGGTCTCGCTGCCATATAGGAGTGTGCTGGTGATGCAGGCATTATATACCGCAGCTTTGGTCTTCATTGTGAGTTTAGAGTTTCCCCAAACATGCGATGTGAGGCGGGTGAATGTAGCTGCAGCTTTACCAATGCGGCTGTCGATTTCTGTATCCAGTGAGAGTTTGTCATTGATGGTAGACCCTAGGTATGTGAAGTGGTGCACCACTGCCAATTCATAGTTATTGTGGTGAAAAATTCTAATACAAATAGCTAAATTAGAACATAATTGTAGAAGCATAAAGCAAATATACGAAAGAAAGAAGAATGGAGTAAGACCAGTGCTTTCCCAATAGCGCTAACACCTGAGATTAATAATGCCGTAATGGCTGAACGCAAAATATCTGATTTCCCTGCTTCATTCTTCAAATAAATGTATCGCCACACAACCACTATAAAACGTGTACTATATTTTTAAATGACCTTGATACTAAAACTAACATTAGTGTAGGTTCACGCAAAATATTAGCCTAGAAAGACAGACGGACTGAGAAAGGACGAGAGAGAGATGGACTGAGCGAAGCAAGAATGTAAGCCGCTCGCAGTGTGTTTAAAAATAAACCAACTCGCACGCCGTTTGCATGGCCTGATTTTCAAATATACAGTGATGAAAAAACTAACGATACGACATTGGGTACCGAAAACAGTATTAGCTCTGATTAGGAAAGCTGATATTCCACTGTTTTACGTATGACTCCTGACTTTATACTGATAGTACAGTCAAAAAGAAGCGGACAGGTGGTAGTTTAAAAGTAAACGATTAACATCGAAAAAAGACAGGATTTTTAACTAAGCCATTTAGCCCCATGATAATCATATATTTGGGTACCTGCAGACTTGCTGACTGAGAATATGTAATTAGTTGTCTAAATAGTCCATTAGATAATTAAATATTGATAATAAAACACAGAGAATCAGAGATACTGTCAGGTTGGGTCATATCTGCTTAGATGGATAGCGTATTTTTTTTTTTTTTTGGAAACAACAAGTGGGTGAAATAAGGTTTACAATAGTACGATGAAAGGGATTGGCTGAACTTTGAAGTTAGACGAAATATTATTGGGCTGACCTCGGAATGACTAGCAGATGCCTAGTAACGGGGAAAGAATGAATGAAAGAATTGAAACTACTGTTTATCTTTTTGAAATATTCAAAGTGATTGGCTAATGCAGTTAATATTGTCAGAAGAAAGCGTGGAATAGACGCCATATCTGAAAATTCTGTCCCAGTGAGAGATGAGAGCAGGAATGTGTTATTATAATATAAATATATGATAGCAGCCTGGACATTACTGCAGATCAAAACTGTGCCAGTCATCTTTTACTGTGTATTTCCATGAGAATTGTGGTAAGCTAGAAATTTTTAACATGTATTTATATGAAAATTGAATGTGAAATAATAATATATGTCTGTACATGTGTGAGTCTGTAGCAAACATGAGGCAAAGCCTAGAGATGCTCCACCATGTGATAAACTGTCTGAGAGGGGTATAACTACACATATATATATATATATAGGATTGTCCACTAGGAACAGAACACCTATCCTATTGTATGGAAGAGATTACAGCTGGAATTACAAAGGCGTAGCCAGTAAGGGAGAGGAATACTGGTGTATATTGTCACCTCAAAAGCTAGTGGTTGGCATAAAGTTCTGAACTTATACGGTTGTTTGTACTGTCATGTACCTCAGTGTGGAACAATATTGTTTAATAGTTATGACGGAGGATGCTTATCCTTCACATTTCAGGGACCGTGGTACTGAGGTTGATCTAGTATCATACGGTTTGAGCACTGCTTGATCCAGAACTCTGGCAGCAGACTACTTCTTTAAAATATTTTCCAAAAGTACAAACTTGAAGTCATGATGACAACCAACAACCCAGCAATTAATGCCAGTATTACCTCATATTAATACACAACAACACCACACTTATATTACCATAACATTCTATGTCTGAACAATTATCCATTGTGTAAATTCATGTACATAAATATTGTGCTTACATTTTAATTGTGATTCCTGATTCACAATTACAGTAGAATCAGGAAAGATATTGAAAGAAATTCAATACATTGTATAAACGTTAACCCTTGACTTACTAAGATAGTCTTTTAGAGTGTTATGTGTTGTGATTGTCATAGTGCTGTCAATTGTTGTGGATATTAAAGTAATTGTGTGTATGTCAGTTGGTTGTTGTATAATTACACTCCATCACTATCATAACCCTAGACATTAAACGAAGTAATCATACAATTCAAGAATAAGTCTGATTGAGATCGTAATGTGGTAGCAAGTAAGGCTCTCTGTATACTCACCAAACTTGTTATCTTCAGAGACCTTCACAGCTGATCTCATTCAGTACACTAAGTCCCCTATAACCATATTTATCACCCCAACTCACCACAGTTATCGATAGTGATAACTGGTGCAGCACCTACATCCTGACTCAGCACATTCGTTTTCTTTAGACTTATTGTGAGGCCAAAGTCCTTGCATGCTTTAGTGAAGCGATTCATCAAGCTCTGAAGCTCCTGTTGGCTTTGAGTGACGACTGCAGCATCATCAGTGAACAATAAGTCTCTTATAGTGACCCTTCTGATTTTTGTTTTTGCCTTCAGCCTTGAAAGATTAAACAGACGGCAATCTGACCTAGTGTGAAGGCATATTCCTTCAATTGCATCTCTGAATGCATGTTTCAAGAGTAAGGCAAAGAAGATCCCGAAGAGGGTCGGAGCCAGAACACAGCCTTGTTTAACGCCACTTCGTATATCAAAGGGCTGTGACGTGCTTCCAGCATATTGGACTGTTCCCTTCATGTCGTCATGGAATGACTTTATCATTTCCAGCATTTTAGAAGGGCAGCCTATTTTCAGGAGGATTTTGAAGAGTCCATCCCTACTAACCAGGTCAAATGCTTTTGTGAAGTCTATAAAGGCGATATATAAAGGCCTTTTCTGCTCTCTTTATTTTTCCCGAAGCTGGCTGACAGAGAAGATCATGTCTGTTGTTGATCTAACAGCTCGGAATCCACACTGTGACTCTGGATATATGCGCTCAGCTAACTTGTGTAGTCGCATTAAGATGACTTTGGCAAAAACCTTACCAACAATACTAATAAGAGAGATGCCTCTGTAGTTATTGCAATCACTTCTGTCTCCTTTATTTTTATACAGTGTTACAATCTTGGCATCTCGCATGTCTTGAGGAATAGTTGTCTCTTCCCAGCACTGGCACAGCATCCTATGCAGGGGATGTAATAGCGTTCTCTTACAGCATTTGATTAAATCAGGAGGAATCCCATCACTGCCTGGTGCTTTGCCAGAGGCCAAGCTATCAATGGCCTTGCTGAGTTCCTCTAATGTTGGTTCGGCATCCAGCTCCTCCATAGTTGGCAGACATTTGACAGCATCAAGGGCTGCAGGCGTAATGGTATTTTCTCTAGCGTAAAGCTCAGAGTAGTGCTCGACCCACCTCTCCATCTGCCTAACCTTATCGGTTAGCTTCACTCCGCTGAGGGTTTTTAGCGGTGCTGTCTTTACTTTCTTGGGGGCCAAGTGCTTTCTTTATACCGTCATACACGTGTTTAATGTTGCCTGTTTGCGCTGCGATCTGGATGCTCTCACTGAGCTGGAGCACAGCGTCGAGCAGTTTGTTGAACTTTGCTTCTCGTAGCCTTCAGAATCTGTAAGGTTCTAGCATTCGGTGAATGTTTGTATTCATTCATAGCACTGCGCTTAGCTTCAATGGCAAGTGCCATCACATCTGATGAAGCATCAAACCAGTCATTTGACTTTGCCGTTTTCTTACCAAAGGTGGCAAGTGCAGTACTTTGAATGGTGTTCCGTAGATGCTCCCAGTTCTCTGTAATAGTATCACCAAGCTGAGGGCTGCTGAGCACTTTCTTGAAGGTCGCAGTAAATTGAGCGATCATGACATTAAATTGTTATCTATAATTTTGCATTGTTGCATATCTCTTGAGCTTCATTTTTGCTTTGGCTATCAGAAGGTGGCGATCTGATGCCACATCTGCTCCTCTATATACCTTTACATCCTGCAATGATGATCTAAACTTCTTGTTTATACATATATGATCAATCTGATTTTCTATTCTATGGTCTGGTGATATCCATGTTGCCGTGTGTATTCTCTTATGTGGAAACAGGCTTCCTTATATAGCCAGTTGATTTGAAGCACAGAAGTTTGAGAATAGTTCTTCATTTTCATTCACTATTCCTAGCCCATGTTTTCCCATGACTTCTTCAAATCCGGTGTTGCCTATGTTGTTGTTGTTTTGAAGAGGTGATGGGTGTAGAGCGGCACTTAACAGATGACCATTATTGCCTCTTCTCGTTCCATCTTGGTTTACCCTGTTCAAACTGAAATTAGTTTATAATTGGGGTATTTCTTCTTTCTTCTTCTTTGATCCTTAACCGCCGACCGTCAAAGCAGTCAGTGGCCATCACACCTAGTGGCGTCTTGTAGGCAACAACAAATTGATTCCACTTTGCTCGGTCGGTGGCCATCCTTCGTACAGTGCCCCAACTCTGGTTCATTCTTTGCATCTCAGCCATCACAGTCCTCCGCCAGGTTGTTTTTGGTCGGCCTCTCTTTCGTTTTCCTTCAGGGGTCGAAAGAATAGCTGTTCTTGTGATGGCATCGGAGTCTCTTCTGAGGACATGGCCAACCCAGCTCCAGCGTCTGCCAGCTATGATGGTATGTTTATTGTTGTTTCCGTAACTTCATTGTTTTTTTTTACATAGACAGGGGAATCAGCCCTATGCTAAAACCCCCAACCTGGAGGACCAGGGGACCAGGTTTTGTCTGACCCCTACCCACGCAGACCAGTCCAGCTTGGTTGAACCTACCAGGAGTAAAACTCCCACTGGCATAGCTCTGGGGATAAATTGGGGTATTAAGTGTCATTTTATTTTCTAATTTTGTATTCAATTTAAATAACTATTGTCTTTAGAAGTTGCTGATTTTAATTATTATTAGTATTTATCCATTTTATTTTCTCTTTGGTATTGTTTATTGATAACTATTGTCCTTTACACTTGGTTTTAATTTGTATTAGTATTTGTTCTTTTTGAGTTGTTGTTGTTTTTTTTTAATACCTCGTTGTTTTACCTTGTCCTATCAATAGTTAGTAAGTTTTTTTTATTGTGTTTTTTTTTAAAGATTTGTTACTTCTTGCTGCTTAATTTCGTTTTAGTTGAATGTCTTTTCTGAAGTACTAACCTTAAATGTTTTCCTTTGTTTTATGTATATATCTTTTATGTATTGATTGGGCTTCTCTTGGGGCATCTATACTTAAAACCTTATCACCTGTCATGTCTATATTGTGATTTCTATAGTAAGTTTTTAATTCAAGCCTTTGTTGTTCATACTTTTTTACAGTGGATCAGGTAGTGGTCAATGTCAGCCTCTTCATATTTGGGGATGTTGCAGTGAGATGGGATCCACCGTATCACAGCTCTTGTGATCTGATGACGTAGTTTGTGGAGTGTTACTCTTAAAAAAAAAGGAAAACAAGCACAAAAGGCTAATTCACTTATTCGTTCCTGAGAAGCATATGCCGTCAACAATATAATTGCCAAGTCCTCCTGTCGAGTACCATCACTTCATGATCATTCCATGTTCTCCTGTCGAGTATCATCACTTCATGATCATTCCAAGTTCTCCTGTCATGTACCATCACTTCATGATCATTCCATGTTCTCCTCATAATTTAAATGTCTGTCTTCCTTTCTCTTCTTCTAGTAATTTCAATCTGTGGTCAGTGTTGAATAGATGGTATCTCAATCTGTTGTGACCAGTGTTGAATAGATGGTATCTCAATCTGTTGTGGCCAGTGCAGAGTCTGAAGACTACCACCTGTTCTCTTCTGTTGAGCTGGTTGTATGCACCATTTTAGTGTATGACCCGGATGCTCTACATCCCACTTGTTTCTGTGTCTCTGACAAACCTCTTCGCCTTCTCGAAAGTCATGGTTGCTTCAGGCTGAGATAGATTTAAATAAATGTCTCACTGAGTCGTGGAATGACAGGAATTAGACCCAAATTCCAGGTCATAATTCCTTTCTTACCGCTAGATTTACACATGAAATTTGTTTTCCACATGAAATGATTTCTTACTGCTAGATTGAAGTGCAGATCAGAAAAGAGACAAAAATCTATGTACACGCAAAAAAATGATTTAACAGGCAGAAGGACACAGTCATTGCCGGTTTGAAATAAAAAGAAAGAGCATTGTTAATGGGTCATCAGAACATGATAAAAAGGTGGACAGAATACATCAAGGAGCTGTATGATGATGACAGACCAGATTTGAAGGACCAGGGCAGTTTGAAGGACCTCCAATACTTGTGGCAGAAGTAGAGGTTGCCATGCGCCACATGAAGAAAGGCAAAGCTCCTGGGCCAGATAACATAACTGTAGATGAAATGGAAGCTTTGGGAGACTTTGGAGTAGAAGTGAAAACAAAACACTTAAATGACATCTACAACAGTGGTCCAATACCTAATGATGTACTAACATCCATATTCATAGCTTTACCAAAGAAACCTGGAGCCATGGAATGTGAAGAACATCGCACTATTAGTCTTATGAGTCATGTGACCAAAATATTATTACGAATTATCATGAGAAGAGCGAGAAATAATTTTTTTTTTTAATCACTGATGAACAGTGTGGATTTGTAGAAGGTAAAGGCACAAACAATGCCATATATGTTAAAAGAACATTAATAGGAAGAGCCATATAGGTGAAAACAGATCTGAGTCACAAAAAGGCTTATATAAGTGTCTGTCAAAGTAAAGAGACAAGACACCAATTCTGAAGAAAGTATGAGAAGATAGATTAAGATGAGACTTATAGCTTCTAGGGTGAGATCCTAGATTGACTCTCCTTCGCCACTTGTGACTTGTTTTTCCAGCTACTGCGTCACCACCTCTTGCTCGGGCCGAGATAAGGTTTACATTACTTACTATCTACAGACACAGCTGTACAGTTAAAGGATACAGGTACAGTATAGGGAAAGACAAACTGATCCAGTGTACTTTTAAAAGTGTATTAATGTGACGAAAGTACTGAGATTCTGTCTTTCAAATGGCCCATGTCTTTTTCTCCTTGCATTTTGTTCACTATTTTTGGAGGGATTACAGAAAAATCCTTCCCCATGTTTCTTCTCCTTCTATTTATTTACGTTTTTCAGAGAGATTACGGTGGAGTTTCATCTCATCTACATCTATGTTCCTTCTCTATGACTAGTAGTCTTGTTTAGTGTTGGTGTGTAGGGAACTTCTTCCGTCCTTAGCCACCGACCGTCAAAGCAGTCAGTGGCCATTACGCCTAGTGGCGTCTTAGGGCAACAGCAGATAGGTTTTCTTTGCCATTGTTTCCCATCACGCCTAAAGGCGTCTTTAGGGCAACGGCAAATCAACCCATTTGCTGTTGTTTCCGTAATCGAAGTGACTGGCAAACGGGTGATCAGCCCGTTGTGGTGTAGGGAACTGTTGCATTATTATTCTAGACGAAGGACTTTAGAGCCTAGATCAGATTGGCACCAGTTTTAGCGTTTTTAAAGATATGGCATACGGCTAGACGGTTTTTTTTCGGGATTTTATATATATATATATATATATATATATATATATATATATATATATATATATATATATATATATATATATATATATATATATATATATATATATATATATATATAAAATTCCGACATTGTTGCTTCATTTGCTACTAGAGGGTAGGGCTTAATCCTCGTTCTTTGTCTAAAACCCAGGCACGTTGCATCAGAACGATCTAAGGTTCTGATTGGCTGAGAGCTAACTGCAGTTGAAATGCAGCGCTCCCATTGGCTTAGAACCACGCTGCGCATATGACGTCATGAAATCGACGCGTGGGGCCTTGATAATAAATACGGCCAAATTTCATAAGTTCAGTCTCTAAAAAATGAATTGCCAAGCCGCGTTCCTAATTTCAAATTATCGATTGCCTTCAGTGGGATCATTCGAAATAAACAGGTAGCGCGGCTTTTTTTTTTTTTTGAGGGAGCAGAGCGGAAGTTGCAATAACTTCCTCCCGGAAAAAAAAGATTGGCATCTCAGACGCAGGGTTTGAGATCTTTCCAGAGGAGGACGAAGAAAAGAGAACAAACCCGTTTTTCCAGGCAGGGGAAGACAGTTCCCTAGTGGAAATAGCATTCGTGGGAGAATCCATGAGCGCTAAGCTCGGTTTCGTTACACACGCAAAAATTGGCATGCTGCCAGCGTGGTCGTAATTATTTCACTTCGTCCCGGCCATAATAACGCCGAAGGCCTGAACCCATAGGAGGGAGAGGGCAGGTAACTCCAGAGGTGTTTGGAGAAACCAGCTACCTATTTCCAATTTCCAGAATCCAGTGGGGTTCTTCGTTTAAACCATAGTCATCAGTTCCAGAACGGTGGAGAGAGAGAGGGTGACCATACTCTCCACAGAAGTCGTCGCAGTGTTGTCCCAAGTATAACAGATAACAGCTGCTGAAGGTTTTTTTGACGAGTTAATTGTGTAGCAGTGTGCAAGAGATTTCAGAATAGGCCGTGTAGAACCAGAGTCTGCGCAGAGTTGGTGTAGACACTTTGTAGTTGTTCCAGCTGACTGTGCAAATTGACATTTAATTTAGAATAGTTGTGGAAGTGGAGGCTTGACAAGTGCAGTGCGGTTTATTGTTGTCTAATCCAAACTTCTGTCCCCATACAGGTTGCAATTGTGGGATAAGGGTGGGGTTGATGCATTGTTAACTGTGCTTGATTTTGTTTCAGGTGTGCCTCCTCGCACTTTATGTATGGGATTTGCATATGTTTGGTTGTTTATAGGTGTATAATAAACTTGTATAAATTGTAGCTGGGATCAGTCATTTCATTTAAGTACAGTAGCTATATGTTGTCTGTATCTTAGTGTTTGTGAATCTTGATATAACCTTATTCCCTTAGGGTAGCTAGAGGTCGTTGACAACTATAGCACTTAAGACGTCCGAAGTGGCGAGGAAAGAATCAACCTCGGTTCTTAACCTCGGAGCCAATAGTGTCAACTGTTCACATTTCACTATCATTTTCTTCTAAATCTATCTTTTCAGTCTTTCTTCTCACTAGTGTCTTGTCACTATAGGTAGACAGTCTTACTTACTTACTTAGTCGTTCCCCTTCTACCGTGAGGTGTAGAGGTTTGGAAGAGAGAGCGCCAGACTATTCTATCGGCTGTCTTCCTCCTGGCCTGGTTCCATTCTAGTCCTTGGTCCTTCAAAGATTGTCTAATGTTGTCCTCCCAGCGGACTCTGGGTCGTCCTCGGGGTCTGGATCCTTGGCTCTTTGTTTCCCATGCTTGTCGTGGTAGCCGATCTTCTCCCATTCTGCAGACATGGCCAAACCATCTTAGTTGGGACTGTTCTACTTGGGTCTGTAGGGGGTGGCATTTTAGGCCTTGACGTATCGTCTGGTTGCGTACCATGTCTCTTCTTGTTACTTCAACCACCTTCCTCAGATATCTCATTTCTGAGGTTTGGATCTGGCTTTTATGGGTTGTAGTCATTGCCCATGACTCGCATCCATATGTCAAGACTGGGACATAGGTGGAGCGGTATACAGCCATCTTCGTTTTCTTACCAACCTCTCTCTTGCTGAGGAATCCTCGATTTATGGCCTGAAAAAGTCTCCCAGCTGCTGCTTTTCGAGTGGCCAACTCTTCTTTGATGCCTCCCTTTCGGTCTATAATAGCTCCGAGGTATTTAAAGTGGTCGACCTGCTCCAGGACCTGTTCTCCCAGCTTAATCTGATGTCTTCTTTCTTCTCGTGATATCACCATGGATTTTGTTTTAGAGCTGCTTATGACCATCCCTCTCTTCTCCAGCTCTTCCTTCCATACTTGCAGGTTGGATTGGAGATGTGCCTCTGATTTAGCAATCAGGGCAACATCATCAGCAAATGCCAGCTCTGAAATATAGACCTGTCTCATCTTCCAGTACCCCACTGAATACTTTCTTGTTCTCTCCTTACATGCCTTGATGACATCGTCCATAAGGAGTATGAAGAGGTAAGGTGATAGGATATCACCTTGTCTTACACCAGTGGTGGTCCTGAACTCTTCTGACTTATGGTTTGCTGTCCTCACATAATTTAGGTAGACAGTCTCTAGTCATAAATCCATTTCGTGACAATTAAAAAAAACGAAAACTCAAAAAAAAACAATATCAATCAAATTACCACTCTCTTTTCCACATTTACACGAAACACCTAAGGTTAAACAAAAGTTAAGCGGGGAGGGGGGTGGTGGTGGGTTTCCATGTAAGAGCCACCACCAACAGTACACTACTATTACTAATTAAATACACCGTTGAGTCCCTTACACCACATTTCTACACTCCACTAGTTTTCACTCTGTCCCGTTTAACCAGTCAGAGAAAGAATTAATAATTAATCTGTCGAAACTGTCTAAAAAACCATTCACGGCTGTCCTACACAATTAACTTCTACAAAATTAACTCTGCACACTAAATGCTACACACTAAATTCTGCACAGATAATCTACACCACTAAAGTGTGCAATTCCTCTGCTTCATCTATCTCAAAGGCCCACCTCCAAGATATATCGCTAACGAGTCAGTTCCTGCAACAACTAACTCCACTCTCTCCTTCAGTTCTGTGCCTTCCTGTCACTATCGTCTTCGTCTGAGTCTCAGATGAGTTACCCTTCGTCGGGTACCTCCTTCCGTTAGTATTTAGAGAGGCATGATCTCCATCTCTCCTCTCCAGAATAACTGATGAAGATGCCCTAGGTTTATATATATATATATATATATTGTGCATCTGGCTGAAGATCTAGCAATGATGATGGCACAATTCTTCACACAACGACGATTTAAACCGCTTCGGAGTTTGGCCTACTGCTTTATTTTCTTCTTCTTCTTCTTCTTCTTTGATCCATAACCACCAACCGTCAAAGCAGTCAGCGGCCATCACGCCTGGTGGCGTCTTGTAGGGCAGCAACAAATTGATTCCACTTTGCTCGGTCAGAGGCCATCCTTCGTACAGTACCCCAACTGTGGTTCATTCTTTGCATTTCAGCTTCCACAGTTTTCCGCCAAGTTGTTTTTGGTTGGCCTCTCTTTCGCTTTCCCTCGGGGGTACGTGCATAGCTGTTCTTGTGATGGTATCAGGGTCCCTTCTGATGATGTGGCCAACCCAACTCCAGCGTCTGCCAGCTATGATGGTGTGCATGTCCTCCTGGTTACTCCGAATAAGTAGTTCTTGGTTGCTGATGGTGTTTGGCCAAAAGATTCGGAGAATTTTCCTTAGACAGATTGTGTGGAAGGAGGACAGTTTCGACATTTCCTTCTCTGTTACTCTCCAACATTCTGCACCATAGAGAAGCACAGAAAGTACACAGCTCTCGTACAGTCTTAATTTGGTGTTTATGCTGTACTGGGAAGACTTCCAAATGTTGTTGAGAACAGCAAAGGCTGTTCTTGCTTTATTCATTCTGTTGTTAATGTCCTTGCTTGTTCCGCCGTCAGGTGTTACTATGCTTCCTAGGTAAGTAAATGGGTCTGTCTGTGCTTTATTTTGGGAGTATGTAAACATTATAAGGCAAAGTAGCCTGTTGTGTATTGGTAAATAAATTAAGGGGCTGCTGTAAAACTGGTAAGGAATATAAGTTAATAAACTAATAACAAGGTATTGAATCAGTTTTACTAATAACATTTCACATGAGACAAGGGACGTTTCGGGTTTTACCCTTCGTCAGCGTACTGATCTTACTATAAGCACAGGTCCGCTTCTTCGCCTTGCTGAGTTGGTTCTTAATCTTAACTCTTTTGAGTTTAATGGCCTATTCTTCAACCAAATCAGTGGCGTTGCTATGGGTACTGAGACGGGCGCTAGTTACGCTTGCCTTTTTATGGGCCACTTTGAATATTTGGTATTTCATAGTTACGATGGACTAATACCCGAATTTTACCGTCGTTATATTGATGATGGCATTGGCATTACAGACATGTCTGAGGTTGACCTCCGTCGATTCATTGACTATGTTGGAAATTTCAATCCTGCCATCAAATTCACTTCTGAAATTTCTACGACTTCAGTGAACTTCCTTGACATCACTGTGACTATTAGCCCTACTGGTCTTAAAACGTCTGTTTATTATAAGACTACTGACGCTCACGGTTTCCTTCTTTATACTTTATCGCATCCTCTTAGTTGTAAAAATTCCATTCCCTTTTCTCAACTTCTTCGCTTGCGTTGGTTATGTCGCGATGACGATGATTTCCATCAGCGAGCTCAAGAGATGCTCGAGTTCTTTCGCCAACGTCTTTATCCAGAACATGTTTTATCTGATGCTCTTTATCGTATCATACGCGTCACTCGTCAGATGGCACTCACTACTAAACCTTCTGTCCAGTCTGACAGACTCAAACTGGTTCTAACTTTCCATCCTCACTGTCTGGCGGTGAAGAGAATTCTGTTTCGACATCTGCCTATTCTCCACTCTGATCCTGTTACCAGAGAGTTGTTTCGTGATACACCTTTGGTAGCATATCGTAGAGATAGGAATTTTAGGGATATTCTTGTACACAGTCGTCTGCGACATACTAGCCCTTCATACTTTGGTACTAAACAGTGCCAACGCTGTATATGTAAGAGCTGTCCGTTTGTACTCCAAACTCAGACAGTCACTTTTCCGAAAGGAAAATTTATCATTAGAGAGTCTTTCACATGCGAATCCAGAAACCTTTTTTATGCTATCATCTGCAAGAGGTGCGGCATTACCTATATTGGTGAAACTGGCAGGCGTTTGGCAGACAGGTTTCGTGAGCACTTGAATGACATCTATCATGGCAAACATTTACCGGTTGCCCTTCATTTCAATAGGCCTGACCATTCAGGTAAATCCGATATCCATGTCACGGCCCTCCGTTCATGTATCGGGGATGACAGGACTCGCTTTTCATTAGAGAACCGTCTTATTTTTCAATTAGGCGTTTTATGTCCTGAAGGTCTCAATGTTCAACATCATTTTGCATAAATTCTGGTAGCTTTTCTCTCTCTTTCATTCTTCTTTATTCGATGTTTTTTCGATCTATCTTCTTATGTTTTGGTTTTGGTTTGTTTCATATCCTTTTGTATCTCTAAAAATTGTCGCTGTCTTACACGTTATTTCCTTCGAGATTTCTTGGAAAGAGTACTGCGATCTTGTGTATTCCGAGCATTTACATTTCTAGCTAAGTGTCTTGTTCCATAGTTTTGTTCATTCTCTTTTTTTCGTTTCGTTTATTATTTAATTTCTTGATTCGGTATTTCTGTTAGGTTTTTCGATTTTCTTGTATTATCATTGTACTTTTTCCATCTGCTTGTATCGCTCATTTTGTATTGTTTCTTATCGTATGATTTTGTAATACCTATTACTATATGTAATTCTTGTCTTTGTCACCTGTTTGTGGCTGACGAAGGGTAAAACCCGAAACGTCCCTTGTCTCATGTGAACTGTTATTAGTAAAACTGATTCAATACCTTGTTATTAGTTTATTATTTTATGTTGTGTATTGGGCCGTAGGAGCCCAGCGCTCCCATTTCTAGGCACTTCCATGCGCAGGTATGTTTCCTCACGTCAAGAGAATTCCTAATGCTTCTCCATCTTGCAGACGTGACTAGGGGCGCCCGTTAATTTGCACTTACCCAGTTTTCAATTACAATGATGTCTGTTGCCTCCCTCTCAGAGAAGGCGAAGTCCGTTGCAAGCTTAGGGTTACCTAGTACGCCGTGAATCGCTGAAAAAAAAACAAGATATATATATATATATATATATATATATATATATATATATATATATATATATATATATATATATATATATATATATATACATATATATATATAAAACAAATTCACTACAACCATATTCATCAACATTCCCCAAAAAGATTGAGATACACCCCGTTTTCCTATACCATAATAAAACCTCCAACCTAAATACTGTAATATAATACATTAAAATACGAAACCACACATTGTAATATAATGCGAATCTTCACATGTACGATCATACTGTAAATAAAGATGGCCGCAAACTGATCATGCTTTAGTGTGTGCATTGTTAAACTTATGTGTGCTTGTGAAGATGACGAAGTAACGCTTATATACATACATCATAACATTACATGGTGGCAGCGGCCGATACCGGACTGACGCAAAACAGCTACACGATAACACGTTAGTACAGTTTTGTTCGGCTAATTTTCGTCATTGAGGTCTACCATGGCGGCTAAACACTACCGCAGCGCACCCCAAATGCGATTTGCCGGTCGAGATGATAAGAGTGAAGCTTTCTTGTTGTGGCGCCAACGCATAGATCTCTATTCCAAGACCACTGGTCTGGAAGGTCAAACCTTAACTCCATATATTCTAGAAGCATTGGACGATGAAGGTTTGAAAATTTACAACAGTTTTGCTACCGCCATGCCCGCTGAGTCAGCGACCGACCCCGTAGCCATATTTGACGAATTTGAAAAACGTCTGATCATAAAGCACACAAACTTTAGAGCGGCAAGATTAGATCTTCACCACCTGCGACAGAAACCTGATGAAAGTTTAGATGATTTCTTCACTCGCATTAAGAAGAAAACAAGTGTATGTAAATTTAGCAAAGAAGAAGAAAAAGAGCGAATTATTGAACAGATCCTTCTTAGCACACCAATGCCAGAGTTCCAGAAATGGCTACTGAGCCAGAGTGATACACTAACTTTACAACAACTTCTGGATGAAGGCAGGAAACATGAGGCACAAGCACTAAACATTAAACAAATTCAGCAAGGTACAGTAACAGCCAGGTGGATGCAGTAAAAAGCTATAAACATAAACACAACAAAGCAACTGGTACTAAGCAACAAGGAAAACACAACACAAGCAGAGGTGCTGTGTGTAAATGTTGTGGCCTAAACCACATACAAAACCACTGTCCAGCTAAAGACTCTACATGTCATTACTGCAGAAAGAGGGGCCACTGGATAAAATTTTGTTTCAAGAGGAAACAAGACAGTGCTCAACACAAACTTCACAGCAGAGAGTCATCAAAACAAACACATTCTATGATAACTGAGGACTTTGACTACAGTGAAGAAAGTGATCCTTCCACTTTTGATACTGTGAAGATACTAACTTTCAGTAACGAACCAAAGAGAACACAGGCCTTCTGCAAGGTACAATTCCGAATACCAGGGATTAAAATGCACAGAAAACGATATATTCGGTTCAAGATAGACACAGGTGCCCAAGGTAACACTCTACCGTTAAGAATATTCAGGCAGATCATGCCTGACAAGGTGGATGAACAAGGATTTCCCACAAGGGATGTAAAAAGTAGGAGTGGCAGGACAAAGCTAAGAGCTTACAATGGAACAAGTATAGACTGTTTCGGAGCAGTAACACTTGAATGTTCATACAGAGACTCTGAATGGACATCGTCAACATTTTACTTGGTAGATGTTGAAGGACCTGCAATTTTGGGTTTACCAATGTGCGAAAAGCTGAGTGTGGTAACTATTAACAACATTAAAGAGGATAGAGGTCTTGCAGATGCTCTCAGCAGACTACCAAACCCCAACAAGATAGCAGATCTTACCCCAAACATCAAAGTTGATTTTGTCAAGTTTAGCGATAATCGGCTTGAACACATCAGGGAAGACACGATGAGAGATCCTATTCTTAACTCTCTCAAAGAACTGATATACCATGGATGGCCAAGCTCTATCAGGGAAGTTCCAACACACATCCGTCCATACTACTCTATGAGGGACGAGTTAAGCATTGAAGATGGTCTGATCCTTAAAGGAGATCGCATTATTATACCAGAAACACAATGCGATATCATTCTTAAACAGCTCCATAATAGTCACCTTGGTATTGCGAAGACACAACTGAAAGCAAAGAAAGATGTTTACTGGCCACAGATAAACAAGGACATAGAAACACTATGTAACAACTGTTCAATTTGCCAAGAACATGCCAATAGGCAGTGCAGAGAACCTCTCATACCATCAGACATACCATTGAGCCCTTGGAGCATTATAGGAACTGATATTTTCTCCATCGACAATAATGACTATCTTATTATTGCTGATTACTACAGCAAATTTCCCATCATTGAGAAACTTCCACAACCCTCACCATCAGCTGTTATTGCAGACATTACAAAGAAGTATTGTAGCATATTTGGCATCCCAGATGAAATTAGATCAGACAACGGTCCACATTTCTCAGGTCAAGCATACAGAAATTTCACTAAGGACTGGAAGATCAAACACACAACATCATCACCTAGATACCCTAAATCTAATGGCTTCATTGAGAGACAGATACAAACTATCAAGTCAATCATGAAGAAAACAAGAACAGAGGATGTACACCTAGCACTCTTGAGATGGAGAACAACACCGGTAGACAGTAAGATCGACAGTCCAGCAGAACTTATGTTTGATAGAAGAATTAAAGACCTTCTACCATCTAAGGTCCAGTTCCGTCCAGTTAGTTGTTTTTGATGTTATTGTATGGTTGTTATGTTACCTAGTGTACTGGATGAGGTCAGCTGTGAAGGCTCCTGAGATAAAAGTTTATGTGAATTACAGAAGGCCTTCCTGCTACCACTTACGACCTCAAACTGACCTATTCTTCTATTGTGATTGTTAGCTACGTTAAAAGTCTAGGGTACTGAAATGTAATGTGTATGTAATAAAATACACAGACACACACATGTAATTAATAAGTCTAATAATAATAATAACCTCTATAATACACTGAACTAACTCTGGCTGTTATAGTTTAAGTTTGAAAATTTTTTAAATTTATTAGTCCTGAACCAATTGTTTCTTTTGGTCAGAACATATGAAATGATATGTAATTTTCAATGAAATGCATATATATATTGCATAATCAAAATGTAATTTTTGTACATAGGTATATTATTACAATAGTTAATATTACTAATATCTACAATGTCTTTGGGAAAACTAGCACTGGATGTTTAGTTGGGGTGGCGTCATCATGCCCAATCTATGGCTACAAAGTTCATTGTCCGTGACATATGGACTGATGTTAGAGTTTATATAACAAGATTTATTTCTTTATTAATGGTGGAAATAGTTTATGAATCTCCAGCAGGCCAGGTTTGCACTTATCTGGCCTGTGACGATGTAGTACAGAATTCTTGTGGCCCACTCCTCTCAATAGCTGGAGTAAAATGTTAGGCTGCACAGACACCCGCTTTTGTACTTCTACAAAAGCATCTGGCACAATCGTAGTGCCAGATCAGAAACTCACAATTCAGAATTGAGAACACAGTTACTTAGTACTAGCAAAACTCAGCTGAGCTGCTGGCTAGATTATGGCGTCCCACTGAATTTTATTTATTATTTCCTGGAACTTCACCACTAGCAGTAACGTACTGTGTTAATGGACAGTCTTCTATTAAATGGCACAAATGTGCGTCTCTTTCTCAATATTATGAATGCTTTTGTCCAATCAGCGGACTTCCCCTCTAACTTTTTAAATATTCAAACCAAAAGTCAAATTTCAGTCCAGTCTCAGTCTAGTATGTAGTATTTTTTTCCAAAATTTCACTTGTTTTTTGGACTAACTACATGAAAAAACTACACAAACCTGCCCCACTAAGTTATTTTTAGCTACTAGCCTCCGACTAGAGGGTTCATTGCAGTTTGATTTTTGCATTTTTAGTCTCAAGGACGCAAAAATGTAACTTGAGTGAAAGTATGCACAAAAAACTGTTCGCTAGTCTGATTGGAACAATACGGTCTTTCGTCAATATCTTCCGTGTTATCTGTCCGTCTGTATAATTAAAAGTATATTATTTCTCTGCTCAAGATGGGCTATCAAACTAGCTAGGTTTTATTTTCATAACTTTATTATTAAAGAAAAACCTACTTTTCTCAAGGTTAGTTTTTGAAATTTGTTTTTGAACCTTCGTCCACGGCGTTTGCCGCTGTATTCAAACAAAACAACTAATTACGGTAAAACGTCCAAGATACGACTGTTTCTAACAAGAGCTAAGGTCTTTTTTTCTACCAATTCCTTACATTGTGTCAACTAGTGGCGTGATTTTTCCCTTTAAACTACAAATTGCGTCTTTTTGCCTTTTTAGATTCAAACACGTGTTCAGACCGTCATAATAATTTTTTTCTTTTATCTCCGTTTCCCTCCCGTCTAAAAGGGTAAACCGTTTAGTCTGCATGTTCCAACTAGTTAGTTTCAATGGCGGTAGAAAACGCTGGCGTAGGCGAGCATGTATCCTCGTATCTTACGTATAATTTTATCCCTACATGTTATCTTACCCGTTATCTTTATGATTGGAGATATTTTAACGTTGTATCACTGTATTTTTCACCACAGTCCACAACATAGAGACAGCACATATGATCAACTTCAGCATCGTCAGCAAGTTCAGAAATCCAACTATGACAAATGTGCTAAAGACCTACCACCATTATATCCTGGTCAGCATGTGACTACCTACAACCACAACAATGGCACATGGTCAAAAGCAACAATCATTTCCAGAAACCCTGAACCCAGGAGCTATACCTTAAGACCAGACAGCAGCAGCAACCTCCTGAGGCGAAACAGAGTGGACATCAGAGAAATCCCACAGAATACAACAGAGAAGAGAATTCCCATGCTTACAACAGGCAATGCAGTAGCTCCAGACCTTGGTACCCCACAAAACCAACAACCACCAAGGACGGAATCACAACCAACTCTAGCTAAACCAGGGACTTCAGCAGAACCACCAACCCTTTACACCACTCGTTCTGGCCGTACAGTGACACCTCCCAGCCGATACAGACAGTGACATATATACTCACACTGAACATTACACATACTTATCCTTTCTCACATGAAACATTTCGTTGGAAATGTTTGCACACATTTTTTTTTCAAAAAAGGGGGGATGTAATATAATACATTAAAATACGAAACCACACATTGTAATATAATGCTAATCTTCACATGTACGATCATACTGTAAATAAAGATGGCCGCAAACTGATCATGCTTTAGTGTGTGCATTGTGAAACTTATGTGTGCTTGTGAAGATGACGAAGTAACGCTTATATACATACATCATAACATTACAAATACAAGCTCTCATGCTCTACCCTATTTCTGCCCTCGGCTCAGACTTAACAGCTCACCCCTTCCCCTCTTTTTCACAGACAACCGTTTGTCTCTTATGAACAGTCCCGGGCTGACCTGATTGCTTCTGAGGCCAGCTAGTGACTTAGGCAGATACCCGTCACAACACCGCTTCACTGTCTCCCAATAGTATAACTTTACTAAATAATACCCCAGCACTATTCTTATATTAAAGGCAGCCCACGAAAGGTTATTAAAATTGCATAACATATTTACACACAAAATGCATACATCCATATATTATAATACTAAACACATTTCATCCATCTTATCCTTCTGAACTAAATTATATACCCATGGCCACTTAGGCACACACAAAAAAACCCTTTGCGTACATACGCTTCTATTTAACTTAACCTAATGAGGTGGCTCTGAACTCGTTCTTACGTTACACAGTAATTACGTCAGGTCAAAGCTCCTTTACTCCTACAGCTAAATATATAAAAACAGCGTCACTATATCCAAGAAACTCGCTCGCTAGATTTCGTATAATTATCAACACAACTAGCACTACCCTGGCTATAGCATTTAGAAGTCAGGTAATTGATGGCAACTACAGACTAATAATTAAAATAATCCCATTAGAAGGCTTACACTGTCTTGCTAAAAACCCTAATTCAAAGTTCCTTCACATCAACTATCTAATTCTAAGTACATACATACCGAGACTTCAGAATATCCCCTCAGGCAAACTGAATTTATATCTGACACTATTCACGGCAATTAAATTCTAGGACTGAGAGACGATATGTTGTTGTTTTGTAGAGGTGATGGGTGGAGAGCGGGCACGTAACAGCTGACCGTTATTGCCTCTTCTTGTTCCATCTTGGTCTACTCTGTTCAACATGACAATTGGTTATAATTGGATATTTAGTGTCATTTTATTTACTAATTTTGTATTCAGTTTAAATAACTAGAGGCTATTGTCTTTTGCAGTTGCTGATTTTAATTTATGTTAGTATTTGTCCATTTTTTCTGTTTTGTATTGTTTATAGATAACTATTGTCCTTTACACTTGGTTTTAATTTGTTTTACATTTTTTTTCTTTTTGAGTTGTTGTTTTTTTTAAAACCTCGTTGTCTTTCCTTATCGTTTGAGTCGTTAGTAAGTTTTTTTTAATGTTGTTATTTTTTTAATGATTTGTTAGTTATTGTTGCTTAATTTCTATTTTGTTGAATGTCTTTTCTGAACTAACCTTAAATGTTTTCCTTTGTTTTATGTATATATCTTTTAAGTATTGATTGGGCATCTCCTGGGGCATCTATACTTAAAACCTTATCACCTAACATGTCTATATTGTGATTTCTAAAGTAAGTTTTTAATTCAAGCCTTTGTTGTTCGTACTTTTTACAGTGGATCAGGTAGTGGTCTAAATGTCATTCTCTTCCTGACATTCTTGTCAATGTGGTTCCTCTATCATTAAGTATGCTGCACCGAAACGGAGACGCCACAGTTTTTTGTTAGATAGAATCTTTAATTCTTCTCTGACCTGGCACGTCCTTGTTGGTTCTTTCAGCAGTTTGAACGCGTGTCTGCCTTCTCTATTGTTCTTCCCTGTTGTCTTCTATTCCTCGTTTATAGTTAGCTTCACTTGGCTCTTGATCTCCGACCTTCCCAGTCCTGCTCTTAAGTGGTTTTTACTTATTCTTCCATTCTTGGCGTTCTGGTCTGCCAACTCGCTACCAGCTATACCTATGTGTGCTGGAATTCACACTAGCCTCACACTACATCCCCTGTTCCCTATGGATGTATTAATTGCTAGAATTTCTTCCATTATGTCTGGCTGGCTACATTTACCTCGGTGTTCTAGGGCTTGTAGTGATGATAGTGAGTCTGTAAGTATCGTAACAGCTTCTGGTGGGTTATCTTCGATTATTTCATTTTTTTAGAATTGCTACCATCTCTGCGGTAAAAATCGAAGCCCCTTCAGTTACACAGTAGCTCCTTTTAATTCCCCACTGTGGTATTACAACTCCTGCACCTAGTTGCTACATTCACCCTTGGATGCATCAGTGTAGACGACCAGACTTTGTTTTGTTAATTGATCTATGAACTTTCTACTTATTTTTTGGCTTCCTTATCTTCTATGTTTTGTTTGATCTTTTCAGTACGTGAGTAGTCTATAATTGGTGTTTTTATTTTCCAGGGTGGTATTTTGCTTCCATATTTATTACTTTTAAAAATTGTGTTTGACAGTTCTTTTAACTGCGTTAGATCTTCTATAGTTCTCCACTGTTAAGCCATGTTTTATTAAAGGGAGTTAGTTGTTAAAGACTGTTATGCACAGATTGGATTTTTTGTAAACACGTTAGCAATCACGCTCTGGATGATGATGATGATTTTTTAGTTGGAATCTGTATACTCAGTAATATTTGAACACAGCTCTTTTGTCTAGCCGTTAGTTTGTTTTAAAAAATAACATAATGAAACTGGTCGAATGTTCTATAATATAGGTTGGGGTAGAAGGCGGATGAACTCTACTCACATCTCAAGCTGCGAGTTCGCGCTTGGATGGATTTTACTGAGCGATAGTCTCTCGCGGTGAATCCGCGGATGTAGAGTGTGTTACTGAGCGGTACTGAGATACGATATTTTCGTGAGAGTACGATCCAGGCAGAGCTACGAAATGGATTGACCATTTCGTCAGTTTTTGCAGAATGGACTATATTGTGTGAATAGGAATATGTGATAATTCCAGAATATTGTAAATTGAAAGAGAACATATTCATATTTATTCTAAGCCAAGGATATAACGGCTTACTTATATACTATAGATGCTGGTGAAGCTTGAGAGATTTTGTACCTGCTATTTATTCTAAGCCAGGGATATAACGGCTTACGAGAATACTGTTTAAGCTGTATACGGATGTATTGAACTGCTGATGTTCCATGATGTGTTTATGTACTGTGTCACCTTGATGTCTACGTTTGCTGTGTCGTAATAAACAGTGCATAACGTTACTAGGAGGTTCAACGTTTCTTGACTCCCATGTTTTCTATGGTGTGTATGATTGCTATTGACATAATCCAGTACTGCATGACATTCGCGTCTGTTGACAGTCACTCACTACTCATACATCAGTCGGCCATCCGTAAGCCCGACATAAGCTGATTGCATACATCAGCGGATTATATTAGCACTGTTCTTCCTACAACTACCATTAACATTTGTCTTCCTGAACCAGTTACCTGACGTAGCGGTAACATCCACCCTGTTAGATTGGTCCTGGAAACAGGCTGCATCACTGCAGTCTGGCTGAGAGAGTAGGGATCGAAGAGGGAAGGCTAACCCGGTCCCAAAAATGCCATGCCGAAGACGGATGTGTCGGGCCGAAAGGCGCAGATATCGCAGCTTTGCTGTAAACGGCGACACAACGTAACAAACGTCCTTTTTAGGACGAACGAAGAAGAAGATACCTGTTAAAAGTCTTGGCAGGGTGTACGATGCCTCATTAAAAGACTCGAAGGCAGTGCAACAGACAATAGAAATGGCATACAGAGGGCTACAGATCATAGACCAAAGCAGACTCCTGGGAAAGTTCAAACTGTGGTGCTTCCAGTTCATGTTGATAACGAAGTTCCTGTGGCCACTGCTTATATATGAAATAAGCACAAGTACAGTGGAAGCTATAGAGCAGAAGGTCATCAAGTTCATGAGAAAGTGGCTAGGGGTACCACCAGGTCTGTCAGATGTAGCACTGTACTGCAAATAGTCAAAACTTCTGCTTCCTTTCAAGTCAGTTGTTGAAGAGTACAAAGTTGGAAAGGCAAGGCTTGCAATGATGCTACGCTAGTCAGCTGATGACGTGGTTAAGTCCATTCAGCCCACACTGAAAACGGGAAGGAAGTAGAGAGTGGAAGAAGCTGTTGATGCTGCCCAAGAGTCATTCAAACTGAGGGAGGTAATCGGATACACACAAACGAATAGACGGGGATTTGGTCATGGAGACTTCCGCTGGTGGTCCAAGGCATCAATCAGGGAGCGCAGAGACATGATAGTTCAGAAGATATGAGGAGCTGAGAATGATAAGAGGTTGCAAAAAGCAGTGCAGCAGGTTTAACAAGGTCAATGGACTACATGGGAAGGAGCCTTGCAGAGATCCTTGACATGGAATGATATATGGCATATGGCACCTCTTAGGCTCAGCTTCGTTGTTAGATCAATGTATGACCTGCTGCCGTCAGCCACCAACCTTGTGAAATGGGGAAAGTCGGATGATGAGCAGTGCCCCCTGTGCCAGGGGAGGCAGACACTTGAACACGTGCTCTCAGCGTGTAAGGTGTCATTAGGGCAAGGGCGATACACTTGGTGCCATAACAGAGTGCTAAATGAGCTTGCTGCGACAATAGATCTGGCAAGGATGAAGGCGAATAGCAAACCCGGGCCGAGCACCACAAATACATACTTTCTGAGGGCAGGAAAGTCAGCACACCCCAAACCGAGTAAACCTGGTAGCAGTTTACCATCTCTTCTTGACTGTGCAAACGACTGGGAGATGGCGGTAGACCTACCTGGACGAGGGGCATATCCAGAGATTATCAGAAAATCGCGGAGACGGCCGGATATAGTGCTTCATTCTTCAGCAACGCTTCAGTTCATACTGATTGAACTGACCGTGCCATTTGAATCCAGATTAGACGAGCAACATTCGTTCAAAGCGGCCAAGTATAGTGATCTGGTCGCGGATCTGAGACACGACGGGTTCACTGCAAGGGTTATGGCTGTTGAAGTGGGCGCAAGAGGGCTTGTGGCTGCATCAGTGTATGATCTATTGACACTGTTGGGCTGAACGGACAGTCGAGAACAAGGGCACTGAAGAGGCTTAGTGAAACTGCCAAAAACACATCAGGCTGGCTGTGGAACAACCGCAATGGGCAATGGAAATCGTGACAATAAACGCTGCGGTACAGAAAACACCATTAATTTTTCTAAGTCCACAATACGCTGAGTTTTTAGGCGTACTAGTGAAAGGGCTGTGGCTGAGAGGCGACAGGCGATGTATACTATAATGGGTGTCAGGAAGAATTTCAGTGGCGAGCGCGCAGTGTCAAGTCTCGTCGGCTTCGCGCAGATGACACAGTGTGTGTCCGTAGTTGTGATGTGCTACGGAGCGAACGGAATAATTTGTCTTCTCTGTGTTACTTTCACAATTGCCTCCACGGCTGGCAGAGTTTATGGATTAAAGTTGCTACCATAAGTGAAATGGGTTCATTTTCGATACAAGACAACGGGAGGCTGAGACGCTTGGGGTCATGACCCAAGTGGGCCGGCCCCCTTAGAGTGTAAAGGAGTATGTAGGGCCGAAACACTTGTCGGATGGGGGGACTTCTGATGATCAGATTGCTTCCTGTTGTATCGCTCTGTAAAGAGTTTCCTATAATATCTATCTTTATTTAAGGGGACGTCCCATACACTTAGTTGGTTTTTGACAAATGCTTTATGTGCTGGGTGGGTCACTTCTTGTGCTACTTTACTCCAATAATTTAACCTTAGTTCTTTCCGTCTTAGACCAAGGGGCGGTATGCCAAGAGCTACTTCTAGTGCTTCTACTGGTGTTGATATAAATGCGCCTGTAATGGATCTCATGGCTGCATTTCTTCTTCTTCTTCTTCTTCTTTGATCCACTGTCACTGAGTGCAGGGCACTGTAGTAGGTGGTGTTCTACTGTCTCCAACGGGTTAGGGCAGTGTCTACATTTTGCTATATTTTGTGAACTTAGTCTGTTTCTGTGGCCATTTAGTGTAGACTGGCCTGTTCTCAATCTGAAGATTTTGGTTTGGTACCTTCGTTCGATATCGTTCATAGCATCTTTCTTATTTGGGGCTGTTTGGTGAATGAAGAGTCTTCTTCCTGTTTTAGCCTGTGCCCACGTGTTCAGCCAAACTTCTTTACAGTTGTTTTTGACTATTTGTTTAACTGTTAACATACTCAATGGTTGATCAATCTGTGGCATTTTTGCTCCCTTCTTTGCCAGTCTATCAGCAACTTCCTTTAATGTGATGTTTATGTAACCAGGTATCCATTGCATATATATTTCTGTTCCGTAAAAGTTCATAATTTTGTGGCATGTTTCTTGAACCTTCTGGATAGTACTGATCGAGTTGGTTTTCCAGTTTCCTATTGCCAAGAGGGCAGCCTGCGAGTCTGAGAATACTACAACATCATTTGGTTCCATTTCGTCTGATTCAAAGAGTTCAAAAATTCTAGTTAGGGTTTTCTGGATGGCGACTACTTCGGCTTCGTAGTTTGTGCACCAGATACCACAGGGACCTGCAATTTTGACGGGTTCTTCAGTACTGGGTGGGATGATTATTGCCCCGTATCCAGCATTTATGACTGCTTTGAAAGCTGACCCGTCTGTAAAGGCATGGATAATGTCTTCATCGTACTGACAGATGGTTTCCATGGCAAGTGTTTTCAGCAGCTTAGGTATGAGGCTTTTTTTGCTGGTTGTAGAAGGTTTGTACATATTTTTGGTCTTTTTAGTTCTACGTGAGGTGGTAGGTCAGGTACAGCTTGAGTAGGTAGTCTAGTCTCTGGTATGTAGTGCTTCCCTGAAAGCTCTTGGTACCTTCTAGTGAAAGATGTCTTTTTAATTCGGTACCTGGAGTTGTGGTCACCGATAACGTTTTTGCAGGGATCATCTTTGTCAGCTCGCAAGAATCTTTCTGCCGTGATAATGACTGATTTCTCTATCCTTAGTTCTAGGGGTTCCACATTGGCGGAAATCTCACATGCGCTGGTCGGAGTAGTTCGCAAGCCTCCACAGATGAATCTGAGTGCCTGGTTTTGTATGCGATCTAGTTTCAGTCTGAGTGTTGGGCTAGCAGTGGCTTGCAGGGGTAGAGAGTAATCCATAACGGAGCGCACGTATCCCAGGTACAGTTGTCGTAGGGTGCTCTGATTGGATCCCCAATCAGTGCTTGCCAAACGCTTTATGAGGTTTAGCCTTCTAGAGGCCTTAGCAGTTAGGGACTCAACATGTGTTTTGTATGTGAGTCTGGTATCTAGCTGTATCCCTAGATAAGTCGGGTTGTTCTCTTTAGCTAGCTTTGCATCATCAAGTTTTAAATCCAGTTCTTTCTTTACTGTTTTGTTGCTGAGTATGAATATAGTGTAGACTGTCTTACTTGTGTTGATCACCATTTTCCAGAAGCTACAGTAGGTTGTTAGAGCAGCCAGTGCCCGGTTTAGTTTCTTTTGCAGTTGCAAGTGGGACTTCCCTTCTGCCCAAAAGACTAGGTCATCAGCAAACAAGGCGCTGGGTAATTCAAGGTAGTCTGCCAGATCGTTTATGTATATGAGGAAGATGGTGCAGCTTAGGGCCGAGCCTTGTGGGAGGCCTTCTTGGATGGTTCTTTTCCCTGATGTTGCTCCGTTGACCGTTGTGGAGATTGTTCTATTTGTGAGGAAATCTTTTTACCAACGAAACATTCTTCCTTCTATGCCCATCTTCTGCATCTTGAAAAATAGACCGTCTCTCCATACTCTGTCATATGCCTGCTTGAGGTCTACGAAAACTGCGGCCACATGATTTTTTATCCTGGAAAACATCGGCAATATGTTGTACCAATCGGATTACCTGGGCAACAGTCTGTCTTCCTCTTCTAAATCCTGCTTGGTTAGGATGGAGGGCTTTTCCTTTCTCTAACCACCAGTAGAGACGTGCATTTATCATACGTTCTGCCATTTTCCCAACGCACGAAGTCAGGTAAATGGGCCGGTAGCTACTGACTTCGCTTGGTGGTTTATCTTTTTTGAGTATTGGGATAATGTTAGCCGTTTTCCATCCTGTAGGTACAGTACTGCTTCTCCATGTCTTGTTTATGAATTCCAGGATCGTCAGCAAGCCTTTTCCCCCAAGTTTGACTATCATGTCGTTGGTAACCTGGTCTGGCCCTGGTGCTTTTTTGGGTTTGGTCCTTAGGAGACTGGATTGCAATTCAGCTAGCGTAAATTCCTGATCAAAGATGCTGTCCACAGCCTTGTGTGCTTTTAGCATGCGTTTTGTAAGTGTCTTGATGGCTTTATCTAGATTGGCTCTTTTATATGTTTTATTGACTTCAGCAAAGAATCGATTTAGGACTCGTGCTTTCCCTCTGTAGGAGGTAGTTGTGTTAATGTTTGGAAGTTTTATAGGGATTGGGTTTCTCTTCTGGGATTCCTTGCCATGTTATCAATGAGTTTCCATGCTTTCTTCCCTTCTTTATTTAGGTCTAGGTTTTCGCATTTTTCTTTCCAGGTTTCCATTTTGGCTTTTCTGCTCGCTAGCTTAACCTGTGCAGTGAGTCTGTTGTATGTGGTTTTGTTTTCACGGCTAGGATTTTTCTGAGCGATTTTCCGTGCCTTGCGTCTTAGTTGTACTAGGTGTTCTAATTCCTCATTCCAGAAGATGCTGTATTTGATACGACTGCCATTGGGGATTGCCTGTTTGGCTGCCTGCAGTATGGCTGTAGAGATCTGATCGTTCAAGGTATTAATGACTTGGTTCATGTCTATTTCAGTGAGGAGCTGATCTGATATGAGTTTGTAGTGTTCCCAGTTTGCTCGAGCATAGTTCCATTTCGGCTGTCTTTTGGTTTCCGTTTTTGTTTTACCCTGCGAGATGGTGGTGAGGATGGGTAGGTGGTCGCTTCCTATGTCCTCCAATACCCTCCATTTATACCGGTTGGTGAGGTCTGCAGACACAAGTGTTAGGTCTGGTCGGCTACTGGTTCCGCTAGCTTTATGGTAGAGGGTTGGTGGGGATCTTTCGTTTTGGAGGACTATGAGGTTGGAAGTGTTACATAGCTCTTCTACTGCCTGGCCTGAGGTGTTGGTGTCCCGGTATCCCAAGAGTGGGGAGTGGGCGTTGAAATCCCCTGCTATGATTGTTCTCTTATATTCGATATCATCAAAGTAGATTCCATTAGTTTCTCTGGGGGGTCTGTAGACATTAAAGATTTGGAAATGTCCGTCACTTCCCCAGACTGTCACTCGTTGTATGTCAGTTTCATCATCGGTTCGAAGACTTTCGACCTCTGCCTGTACATCATTCCTTACCAAGGTTAGGATTCCTCGACAACTATTATGGCAATGACATTTGTACATTGTGTAGCCCGGGAAGTTGATGGATTTGTCCTTATGAACGGTTTCTTGAATCAGTGCAATGTGAACTTTCTGGTCCTTCGGTAGTTTCTTTAATTCTAACGATTTAGTTCTTATTCCATCTACATTTAACTGTAGAATGTTAATATACTCCTCGGTAGCACACTTTTCGCCAGTAGCAGCCGAGGGGCGACCTGCTTGGCGCGGACTTTTTGCGAGGCGACGTCCGATCTCGTATATCTTAGGTTGTATTAGTGTCATGGCATCATGAGTAGTGGGGGTTTGTGATGACTTTCTTTCATCCCGGTAGTTATCCACTTTTTCCATGCGGGGTGTGCAAGACATGGTGGGCACTGTACCATCATCGGTGGGGTTCACCGTTGTGCAGTCTCCGCCACCAAATGACCGCTGTTTTCTGGAAACATCCATAATTTGTCAGCTATTTAGTCAGCACTAGCGCTTCTAGTTGGTCAAAAGGATCGTCACGTCGTGCACCCTGGTGCCTTCACTATGAGATGCTGTGGATGGTTTGTAGCTGTGCCATTCCAAGTTGGAGGACAGTCACGGGTAAAAGCAGGGCTTTGCAGGGGCGCTCAACATAGTTTGGCCAGTCGGTCGAGACTGTTACCGGGGGATGGCCGCCACTGTCTTTGTGGCTTCTGGGAGCCATATGTCAAGCTTGAAAGGTCAAGGTGGACCAGTGAGTTTGAGCCACTGGTTCAATTCTCCAGTGCGACCACTCTTGCCAAAAGGTGCTAATACTCTTGGCCTTCCCCAATCCCCCATGGCTGCATTTTGAATTCTGTCTCGTTTTGCTTTGTTATAAGCTGCAGCTGAGTCCTAGACTACGGTGACATAATCCAGTTTCTCACTGATGAAAGACTTGTAGAACATAAGAAATATTTCATTGCTGGCCCCCCATCCATTACCTTTTACTAACCTTAGTATATTTAGGATTCCCCTACAGCGTTCTACTAAATTGTCTATATGTTTATTTCAATTTAGTTGTTTATCTAAAGTTATGCCCAGAAATCTTGTTGTAAAGTAGGTACATATTTTATGTCCTTTATTGGTTATATTGATTTTTTTTCCTTTGCCGAATATCATACCTACTGTTTTGTTTACATTAATTTGGAAGCCCCAACTTTTCATCCACTCTGAAACTTTGTCTATTGGTTTTTGAAGTTTTTGTTAAACATGGTCCAAGTTTTTTCCAGATCGCCAAATGGCACAGTCAACTGCAAATTGTGATACTGCATTCTTAATTATCATTAAATTCATCTGCTAAATCATTTACAGCAATAGTGAAAATTGAAGGTGAAATCACTGATCCCTGAGGAATCCCATTGTGTTGTTCATATATTTCTGGAGAGACGACTAACGAACCAGGGCCTGTTTTATAGTCAAAACTCACTGATGCCAAATAGGAATACGTGCACGATAAGAATCAGTCCAGTTTTCTCTCTTGTATTGCTCGTAATCGTGATACCTCGGAAATGAGGTATATGAGGAAGGTGGTTGAAGTAACAAGAAGAGACATGGTACGCAACCAGACGATACGTCAAGGCCTTAAATCCTACTCCCTGCAGACCCAAGTAGAACAGTCCCAATTAAGATGGTTTGGTCATGTCTGCAGAATGGGAGAAGATCGGCTACCACGACAAGCATGGGAAACAAAGAGCCAAGGATCCAGACCCGGAGGACGACCCAGAGTCCGCTGGGAGGACAACATTAGACAATCTTTGAAGGACCGAGGACTAGAATGGAACCAGGCCAGGAAGAAGACGGCCAATATGATAGTCTGGCGCTCTCTCTTCCAAACCTCTACACCTCACGGTAGAAGGGGAACGACTAAGTAAGTAAGTAAGTAAGCACGATAAGACAGACGCTATACGTAATAGATCTAGAATTATTTCCAACCAATTGCAACACCCGTTACTTACTGGGACCCGAAAACGGAGCAAAGAATTGTAACGCTGTATCCTACCATGCATGTCGTAACAAGTGACTAAGGATGGTTGGCATGGGGCTGATTACCCAATCCCGTTAAAAAACTTTTTACCACGAACACTTCAACAAACTATGGATAAGTCAAACACAGAATGTAAATCAACGTTGCCGCCCAAGACAGAAGAAGGTCCTCTCTAAAGAAGGCGCATGAAGCAACCCAGAGACAGGATGCCTCTTATCTCCATTTATTTTCTTAATAGCATTAGATTGGGTTATGAAAACATCGACATCACACAACAGAAGTGGAATCTGAATAAACAGCTTGGTGATCTAGATTTAGCAGATAACTTTGCTGTACTGTCCCATAATCAGATGCAAGAGAAAATGAAAATTCTCAATGAGAGGTCACAACATGTGGGCATGAAAATACACTGGGAAAAGACAAAGTTTATGAGAATATATGCAAGAAATGATAACAAGGTTGAACTTGAAGAAACACCACTAAAAGATATCGAGTCGTACACACATCTTGGTAGTAATATAGACAAAGTTGGAGGGACAGACAGTGATATCAAAATAAGAATACAAAAAGCAAGAGGCGCTTTCATTGCATTGGGAAATATATGGAGGTCAAGAGAAATCAAGTCCAACACAAAAATAAGAATCTTCAACTCAGATGTCAAGTCAGTCCTATTGTATGGCTCTGAGACATGGAGAGCAACAAAAACAACATCTAAAAACTACAGACTTTTATAAACTGGTGCTTGCGTAGAATAGAAGGACTGAAATGGTATGACAAAGCCACAAATGTGGAATTGATGACAAGAACCAGACAAGTGCCAGGGGAACAAGAGTTGAGAAGAAGACGCTGGAGATGGATAGGACACACATTGAGGAAACCTGTTGATAGCATTACAAGGCAGTCCTTGTTCTGGAATCCATAGGGAAAGAGAGGCAGAGGTAGACCAAAGAACACATGGAGAAGAGAGCTGGATACAGAGGTGAAATTGATGAGGAAAACATGGAAAGAACTTGAGCTGATGGCATGGGGCGGAAGACTTGGCGTGTCTGTTGACCGCCTATGCTCCTTGGGGAGCTAAAGGGCATTTATTGATTGACTGATACACTACTGTCAATGGGGGGGGGGGGGGGAGAGATGCAACTACCTCCCAGTTGACGTAATAACTGGATAACCTTCAAAATTAAAATCGAAAACAATCGTAATAGTTTCTCTTGAAACATGTCACTTCAAAGAAATATTCCTAACTGGTTTCCTAACTGCTCCCCGTAAAATTTACCATAACCAGATTTTCACACTTACTTCCGAAATTTTAGCAAACTCAGAAGCTTCCTAACAATCATATTTATACCCGCTAGCCCCATCAAAGAATGCCGCTAGCCAAGGGACCTTACAAATCTTCAAGCGAAAGGGCGTTTCTCTCCCCTGAAGTTGGAGATCAAACGAATTAATTTGCTCGCCCGTGATCGCAAAGCCAGAAGACACTAAATTTACCTAACGTTACGTCAATTGACAAACCGTCTTATGGCACTAGTCTCGCTAAGAATGAAACAAAATAGACCAAGCAACATGCGGGTAGAGGTCCCCCCCCCCCCCCGGCATGAAAAGGATGGTGGTGATGTTCCTGAAATTAAAATTAATAGAACCATGACATGACATGAAAACATCAAAAAAAAAAAGCAGAAAATCTGATAAAAATTGAAGAGAAAAAGAAACAACCATAATAATAAAAAAAACTGGCGAGTTGAAAATAAAAATAACAGTCAATTTGCCACAATCGGTACTTGTGCTTTATAGATTACATCAAGGGATATGACAAGGTGAAACATGAGGAAATTATAAAAATGTTAGAAAGCATGAACATTGATGGTAACGACTTGAGGAAAATAAAGAACATGTACTGGCAACGAAAGCAGTTGTAAGAAACAGCAGACAAACAGGAACGTATCAGCAAGTAAAAAAGTGTGTCAGGTAGGGATATGTGCTGTCACCTGATCTGTTTAACCTGTACAGTGAAAATATAATGTGATCTCTAGAGGACATGCCACGAATATCATTTAACGGTCATTGTACAAAAAACTTGAGATACTCTGATGATATAGCCGTAATACCAACAAGTGAAAAGGAGCTGCAGGAAATGGTTGATACAATAGTGATAGACAGTGAAAATAAAGGCCTCAGCCTTAATAGCAAAAAGACAGAAGTAATAGTCGCCTGAAAGAAAAGAACTCCCCCAAAATGCACTATCAAAGTGAATGAAACAGTTTTAAAACAAGTCAATAAATTCAAATACCTGGGCACTTTAATAACAACGGATGGAAGATGCATCTCAGAAAAAAAGAGCAGACTAGCTCAAGCACAAGCAGCTTTCTATAAAATGAAGAGTATTTTATACAACAATTCATTGTTATTGGAAGTAAGAAAGAGAGTTCTTCAGTGTTATATAGAACCAATTCTTACATATGGGAGTGAGTTATTGACAATTGGTAAACAAGCAAGGAAGGCATTAGAGGCTCCACTCTGTTCAGCAACGACCCTGCCATTTTTTTCTCACAGAGAAGCCCCATCCTGATTTTTCACCACACACTACAGACCTTTCAGTGTACACAATGGTGTCATCATCCCCAGCATGATCACCTTTCAGCTGATTAATCTCCAGCTCTGCTTTTCCATTGCCCCTAGATCTGCACTCTCTGCCAAGGCTAATGATGACCTGCTGGTGGTTTATACAGTTCTCCCCTGACTTACTCCACTCTTCTCCTTTGGATATTTTTTCAACCCTGGTCACCTGACCAATCGTAGCCTCTGCCTGTGCCATCCATGACACCCCCTTCTTTATTCTTTCTTCTTTGATATCAACTACGGTCTCATGTAGGGGGTACCTTTTGTCGGATGTTACCCGCATACAGGCTTTTGACTGGGCCATTGCATATCTGGACTTAATCGACAGCAGTCCAATCACGTATCTCATTGTCACAATGGACGAATCACGCGTACAGCTCAAAACTAGTCGCATTCATTCATTTTGAATGTGTTCCTGTCATTCACATTGTCACTATGGAGGTATCACGCGTACAGCTCAAAACTAGTCGCATCCCTTCATGTTGAATGTGTTCCAGTCATTCGCATTGTGACAATGGAGGTATCACGCGTACAGCTCAAAACTAGTCACATCCCTTCATTTTGAATGTGTTCCAGTCATTCACATTGTGACAATGGAGGTATCACACGTACAGCTCAAAACTAGTCACATCCCTTCATTTTGAATGTGTTCCAGTCATTCACATTGTCACAATGGGGGTATCACGCGTACAGCTCAAAACTAGTCGCATCCCTTCATGTTGAATGTGTTCCAGTCATTCACATTGTGACACTGACAGCGCGAGTATTCCTAGACCATACTCTATTACTGAAATTACGAGCTGATAATACAGGAGGATCTGCACTCAAGATCTCATGTTTGTGTTGACCCATATGAACCCTCTTGTATAGATGTTAAGCACAGATTGGAATTGGTATATTATTGGATTCATCCTTCAACTAACGAACTAGTTTATACCACTTTGCGAGAATGCACTTTCTTACAATCCACCTAATTATAATTTAAAATTGTAACAGATTCTTCTTCTTCTTCTTCTTCTTCCTTCTTCCTCGTTCGCACTGAAAAGGACAGTGGTTGCGTCGTGTCTGTTTGCGCCTAAGCTGTGATATCTGCACCTTTCGGTCGACACATCCGACTTCTGCACGGCATTTTTTAGGGACCGGGTTTGCCTTCCCATTTCGATCCGTACTCGCTCAGCCAGACTGCACTGCTGCAGACTGTTTCCAGGACCACCACGTGGAGGTGGAATACATTCTTGACCAGCTCTGGTTCGCTGATCATGATGCAAGCAGTCAAGCTATGGGTCGCTGACTGCATTCACTATTGCTGCATCTTGGGGGTCCCGTAACAGATTCAGCTCGCCATGTTAAATCGCCATGACTTTATTGATCGGCGGCTGCAAGCTCCTGCGTATTCATTGGCTGATCCAGTTATCCTTTGTTCATTCATAAACGAAGCGTATGTATACATATTATACTACAATGACAAACTTAAGGAAGAAAACGCAGGATTTCGTGCAGGAAGATCATGTACAGAACATACAGCAACAGTCAGAATTATCATAGAACAATCAAATGAGTGGCAGACCTACTTGTACATCAATTTTTTGGACTTCAAAAAAGCTTTCGACAGTACATACCGTACTGTGATGTAGAAAATCCTTAGACATAATGGAATCCCAGAGAAATTCATTAAAATCACCCAAGATTTCTAACGGGAGGCCTCATGCACAGTAGTACACAAAGGAAAACTATCAGAGCCCTTCACAGTACTTAGTGGTGTCAGACAGGGATGTGTGCTGTCATCAACAATTTTTCTCATGGTCATAGACTGGGTCATGAGACAGACAACAGAGGGAGAAAAAACTGTAATACACTGAACATTTAACAAACAGCTTGAGGATCTAGACTTTACAGATCATTTGTGCCTTCTATCACATAGACATCTAGATCATTTGTGCCTTCTATCACATACACATCTAGATCATTTGTGCCTTCTATCACATAGACATCTAGACCATTTGTGCCTTCTATCACATAGACAGTAAGATATGCAGGACAAAACAAATAGATTAGTGACAGAAGCAGCAAAGATGGGACAAATCATACATTTAAATAGGACAAAGGAAATGAGAATAAATATTAGGCAGAGGGACTCGATAAATATCAATGATCAAGTCGTTGAAGAAGTAGAAAGATTTATATTTCTGAGGAGTAACACTGAGTAAGGAGAGGGAACAGTTGGTGATGTCTGCTCAAATAAAAATAAAGCCAGATACGCTTTCAGTGCCCTTTGACCAATATGGAACTCCTCAGCTATGTCCAGAGAGAATAAAATCAGAATCTTTATCTCAAATGTGAAGTCAGTCTTGCTGTATGGCTCAGAGACATGGCGTGTCTCAGAGAGTATCACCTCCAAGCTACAGACATTTGTAAATAGATGTCTCCGACGGATCCTCCGTATAAGATGGCCAGATGTAATAACAAATATAGAGCTAAGGAAAAGATGCAGACAACAGACATTAAAAGCATAAATTAAGGTAAGAAAGTGGGGATGTATAGGACTTACACTCAGAAGAGAAAAATCAATCATCGACAGAGTTGCCCATGACTGGAACCCTCAGGAAAAAAGAAAAGCGAGGAGGCCAAAGAGAACTTGGAGAAAAACTTGAACAGGAGGCTAAGGAAATTGGAATGACTTGGGCACAGCTGAAAAAGTCAGCCCAGAATAGAAAGAAAAAGAAAGATGATGATGAATTTGATTTTGGTGTTAAGTTCTTAACAGAATGGAGTAAGTTCCTACAGCAGAACATGGGCCTTGAGGTCCATCAAGAACAAGAAAATGTCACGGTAAGATGTGCGTCTGTGCAAAAAGAATGTCTCAGGCAAGTTAGACGTAGATTTCCCTCAGCTAGAGATACGTTTCAAGACCTGTCAAAAGTGAGTGCTGTGATAATTTTGAACAAGGTCCCATTTTCAGAGTGACCTTTTATACACATTGCAGAAAACAATTTCATCACATTAGAAGAGCAATGCAGAAAAAAAACTTTTGTTTGTTTTAGAGAGAAACCACAGTTTAAGAAAGATGGACTCCCCACAGAAAGTGAACTGTTGTGGATCGGTGTACTCCCACATAAGGAATTTAAATAGATGTGCCTTTACGTGTGTAACAATCCCAGTGAGTAATGCCGTAGATGTACCTTTACGTGTGTAACAATCCCAGTGAGTAATGCCGTAGATGTACCTTTACGTGTGTAACAATCCCAGTGAGTAATGCCGTAGATGTACCTTTACGTGTGTAACAATCCCAGTGAGTAATGCCGTAGATGTACCTTTACGTGTGTAACAATCCCAGTGAGTAATGCCGTAGATGAGAGCATATTCTCTCTTGTACCATCTTAAGGTAAAAACAAAAAACAAAATGCAGCTGCACCTGCTTGACGCTATTGTAAAAAATAGAGCCTAGCTGTTGTTTTTTTAATAAATGTTGTAAGGACTTTACTGCATTGTCAAACACTATACTTGTGACTAGTGGCGTTCTAAGGGTGTGTGAGGGGGCTGTACGCCCTGTGTGACAGCCAGGATAAGGGTGTCATCGGACACTATTATGAAAGTACTTACTGCTAAATGTGCACTTGTAAGTGTGTTTTTGGGGGGAGGGGTGCAAAAAATAAGATCCGCCCTTGGTGCTAAATTGACACCTCTGCTTCTGGTAAAGAAAATGGCGAAGGTTCCAGCGGCGACGTCACTGATGACCTTGATCTGTCGCTTGTTTTCGTCGAGTAAGGATAATCTTCTTAAATAGTTTTTTTTTCGAAAGTGTTTGACATTTTTGTGAACGTGTTTGACTTTTGTTGACAGTTTTCAACTCTGCCTAGATCTGAGTTTGTTTGGGTTTTTTTTTTGTCTTGTCATGTTGAGCGGTTATTTTCCTTCACTTGTTGAAGAACGCCATCTTGATTAGAGTGACCATACCTCCGGATTTGGCTGACATTTCACATGAAAATGTAGCGTCCGGTCGGCTTTTTTTGTTAAATTCCATGTGTCCGGCTTTTCAACAAAATTAGAAAAAAAAAGAAGAAGAAATCGTTTTTTTCTTGGGAAGGGGGGGGGGGGGGGGGGGGGAGGAACAGGGGTGGAAGAGGAAGAGGGGGGGGGGGGTGTCTTTTATGCGATAATCTATAGAGGAATTTAATTGTTTTGGCTGGATGACATTTTTAGAAGTTCCAACATGTTAAAGCCTACATCAAATATTAAATTAGTATGGACATGAAAATTGATGACACAAATGCTTTGATCAATTGACGGTCTGATCAGTTAAGTCAAATCAAATCTCAATGATAATACTTTTTTTCAACTACTGGGCACATGAAAAGTGGATCAAATTCTTTGAACAATCAAGAAATGTAGAGTTATATTCGGAACTACTACAAATTGCTCTTTTTTTTAAAATTGTTGCTGTTCCAAAAAATAATGCTAATACTGAGAGGCTTTTTTTTCTTTCATGGAAAGTCAGTGGACAAAGGACAGAAACAAATTCACTGTTGAATGTATAAAAGGAATATTACAAGTTTAATAAAATTATAAGAATGTTACATGTACAGACTTCCATGAGCATTTAGTTGGAGTGAAAAGTACAGTGTTAAAGACTTAATATTTAGTGATGATGAAGCAATAAGGCTTGAGGCAAAAATTATTAAAACATGCATTTTATGAAAATATTTTTTTTTAAATTTCGTAGAAGTATTTCCATATTATTTTATCATGATTATGTACATACATGTATTAAATTTCGTTGAAGTATTTCTATACATTTTATTATGATTATGTACATCCATGTATTAAATTAGTGAAATTAACGTGTCCTCCTTTGTATACTCGTGTTTTCAGTAAAAGTGTCCTCCTTTGTCCTCTTTAAGTCAAAAATTAGAAACTGTCCTCTTTTAAAAAAAAATAATTTGGTCACCCTTACTGAGATCAAATGACGGTTTTCGTCCACAGTAGCCCAAAAAAAGCCCAAAATTGCCTAAAACTTCCTAAGGTAGCCTAAGGCGTCCAGACGTAGCCAAAATTAAAAATGTATTTGTTTTGTAAGCTGCAATCGAGATTTTTATTTTTTAATTTAAGGTGGCAACACTACTGACTAGTGCCCCTTGATTTATGATAAAGGGGCACTACTGCTGACGATACAGATTTAAAATAAGGATATGACCAGTGATGCCGTAGCTGGGTATTTATTACTAGATCTGGGTTTTGGGGCTTCCGTCTGGGTATCTGGGTAATTTTTTTCCAAATCTGCATTAATCTGGGTATATTTGACAATTGGCATTTACAATGTATGTATATTCTGTGCACTGAGCATTATACATTATATGTATATTATAATTAAATGTAAAACATTATGTGCTATATATTTTTTATTCCACTTAAATTTAATTCTTGTTTTTAACCACATCAGCTATCTATTTCCTGTTATTCTGTTAATGGCTGTCATCTGCAATACTCAGTCATTTTTGCGATGTGTTATAAAGTCTTCTGTTTGCATTTTAGACTTAAGCAGATAAACAGCCTATTTTTTTTTTTTTTTTTTTGTTATTATAAGATTATAAAATGAGCGATGATGAAGGTACGCTAGGTAGTTGTGGTAGCATGACGACACACACGCCACCGCGTAAAAAAGTAAAGCCATGGTATCAGCAGGTTTTTTGTGCGGAATGGCTAACAGACAGCGAACTGAAGGATTGGATAAAGCCTGACTCTGGTAATCGCTATGCTGCGATTTGTACGGTCTGTTCCTGTACATTGACTAATGATAACAAAACAGCTTTATTGACACATAAAAGCACACAGAAGCACATGAAAAACTTCGAAGCCAAAAGCAAAACTCTGAACATTAACAAGTTTTTCATCAAACCAAAAGAGCCCTGTCTCCAAGACAAAATTGCTAAAGCGGAGATAGTGTTGTAGGCTTTCATGGCAGAACATAATACTCCGTTTTTGCAAGCTGATCATTTGACTGAACGTTGCAAGCAGATATTTCCAGACAGCACAATTGCTCAAAAAATGTCACTGAAGCGCACCAAGGCTGCTTATATGATGCAGTACGGCATTGCTCATTTTGAGCGGCTTGAAGTTATAAACATTTGCAGAAATCAGAAATTTTCTATACTCGTTGATGAGAGTACTGATATTTCTACGAATCAGATGTTGGCAGTTGTTGTACGATTCTGTGACACAAAAACAAGAAAAGTATAGATTCACTGTTAGACCTCATTGAGGTGGAGGATGGGACTGGTCTTGGCATGTTTACAGCTGTTAAGCAATTGTTGAGTACGCATGCAATCTCGCTTAGTAACGTCATTGGTTTTGCTGCAGACAACTGTGCCACTATGATGGGGACTGCAAGTGGTTTACAGGCACATCTGAAGAAAGAGATTCCACATGTCTTTGTTCTCGGCTGTGTTTGTCATTCATTTGCACTTTGTGCAAATGCTGCCGGCAACCACCTACCGTCTTGGCTTGAAATTTTCATAAAGAATGTCTGCTTCTATTTTTCGCGTAGTAGTAAAAGAAATCTCCAGTTCCAGTTAATACAAGATGTAGTTACAGTGGCCCCAGAAACATAAAGTGTTGAAAGCTGTGTGAAAACACGCTGGCATTCCCGTGAAGCAGTCATTGAGAGGAAAGGTCTTGAGCAATGGGATGCTCTGCACTTTATTTTCCAATCCGAAGCTTCACATTTGCGTACAAACGTCGACGGTGCCGTGGCAAATCCTGCAGACGACGAAAACACTGTTGGCATGAAGCAGCACATGCTTCTATTTGTCGGCTAAACATACTGGGTAAAGATTAACGTCATGAACATGGAATTCCAGTCCGAGAACTTCCGTCTTCACAAAGTGTACACGAGTGTAACAAGAGAGTATCGTTTTCTTCTCAGTATGTTTATTAGGCAGGAAGTATTGCAGCATGATCATCGCACTCTTGCCGACATTGATCATTCGGATGTACAGGTGCACAAGAAACTGAATTACATTGAGCTGGGTGGACGATGGGAAGCGCAGTTAATGCGACAACCGTTACGAGATAAAGAAGTCCAGTTTCGCAAGGATGCATTGGCATACCTGATTGTACTCAAATACGACGCAGGTTCCCACTTGGACAAAACAGTGTTCTGGCACAAATGCAGCTGTTGGATCCAAAGCAAGCTCTAGAGATCAACAAACATTCTGTCATTCCATTAGCAGCGCAGTTCCCAAAAGTTGTTTCAGAAGAGAGCCTTGATCGCCTGTCTGATCAATGGTGAGAACTGGCATCGTACCGAAAAGATCTTGGACATCTAGTGGATGAGGATCCGCCCGCATTCTGGCTGGGACTGCAGCAAGTAACAGATGCTAATAACCAGAAGAAATTTGACGTTTTGGCTGACCTCATGTGCACGCTTATGGCCTCTACCTCACTCCTCAGTATGCGTCGAAAGAGTGTTTTCGAAGGTTAACTTAGTTAAAATTAAACAAACTAACAAGCTTTTGTGTGAAACAGTTTCCAATCGAATACTAAACAAAGCAAGCAGTTGCCAAAGATGGAGTTTGTCATAAGCTTAATCCTAGTAAAAGCGTGGTTGAAGATGTGCGTGAAGGACGTTGGCGGCAGAGATATGCAAAGATTTTGGAACTTCACAATCAAGATTCCACGTTGTCAACTCATGCATATGATCTTGACGAAGGAGAAGTTGTCGACATGGATGCCGAGTCTCTGACAAGTGACATTTTTCAACAGTAACAAGTTAAAACTAACATTGTATATTTAATTTGAGGAACATTTTGTTAATGTAACTAATGTAAGTATATTACTGTTAAAATATCTCATTTTTAAGAGTTCATATATTGGGGTGTTATTAAAATCATTTTTATTTAATTGTGAATTTTTGGTAATAAAAAAAAAAATGAAGAAATACATAAAAATTGGTAGCACACAGATTATTTGTGCTAAAGATGCACATAAAAGATTATGTAAAGCATCGTCTATCCCGTGTATTTGAGGCATAAAATAATCTGGGTATTTCTGGGTTTTTTTTTAGAAGAACATCTGGGTTTATCTCTAGAACTTGAGTGGCAACGCTGGATATGACCATTGCGTATTTCTCTAAATGAAGAGCATTCCGATTCTGTGTTACAATCGACGATTGTGTATTTCACCAACTTGCATTAGCCCCAGAGGTAATTGGCAATCATGTTTTATAAATCTTTCATTCGAGGCAAAATAGATTATGGAAGCATAATCTATGACTCTGCAGCACATAGTCACAAGATTAAATTCGGGTAAATTTGAAGAATAATGTCTCACTGTCCGCCATTTTCCCCTAAGGTTATTCACGCAGAAAATAAATATTAGACAAACATTAGGTATGTTTTCAGGCACTCGTAAGAAATAAAGAAAAAGTATGGGTCATTTATGCGAACTGCAACACATAACATCGGAAATTTACATAGTGCACTCCCGTCTATTAATGGTGCAATCACTTCTATTGTTCCCCTATTATAGTGCCTACAGTAAATGTCAGACTACACAAGACAAAGACCTTAATACTGTGTCTAGTAAATGATAGAAGACTAAGAACAGGATAGAGGGTAGGTTTTTTGGTATTGTATAAACATTTTAAACACATAAGGAAGGGAAACCTGAAAACAGTAAATAAATATTAGACAAACATAAAGGTATGCTTCCTCTGCTCTAAAGGTACTTGAGTATTGCCCTGTTGCTACAGACAGCTTATTCTGGGCACCAGTGCTTAAGGTCAGAAAGATACCTCCACCTCCATTTTTTGTTGCATTTGTTGCTGATCCATCTATGTATGCATGAATCCAGGTGTTATGTGGGAAATGTTTCTCTCTGTATTTTGTGGCAACTTTAATTTGCCACTTTCAAACACTCTGATGGGTTATAGATAGATGATGGCCACTTTCCTTGTTCAGCAGTTATTCATCTTATTTGGACAACTCGAAAACACTATATATCCTAATTATAACCCCATCACAGGTTTGAATAAGGATATTCACCATAAAAGTAACTCATGACCAAGAATAAAATAAAAATAGTGGAGGGGTGTAAAAATTCCCATGCAAGAAAATTAATCTTGATAGGGCCGCGACTATTTCAGACTATAATTAAGAAAACAGTATTTTTTTTTTTTAGTTATTTAGGCAATGTATTTTACCTTGAAAAAAAAAAAAAAGTGGCAGACATGTGGTTGACTTACTATATATTTTTTTGCAGGCCGAGAGAATCCATGATATCGTTTTCTGAAACATTGTCTTTTTATTTATCAACAGATTGATGAATCACTAAACCTATTATGTTATTCAAGCACCGAGAGCTTCGCTGCCGTAGTTACCATGACTGAAAATTTTCTTTCGCTGCTCGATGTTGTTTTAAACAATTTCGTTTGTTTAAAGTGACAGTAGTTTGCTGTTCGTCCCTCTCACGTTGGAAATAAATTTTGAATATTTTAATGACGACAAGATCTAATATTTAGTTCTTTTTTACGATATATTTACAAATGTAGAAAAACACCACAAATCTGGTGATGAGCGATGTTAGGCTCCATAAGGTTTCCATTTCAGTAAATGATCACGATTTGGGAACTATATTAGGAACCCAAATCACCAGAAATGGGATCCAAAGTGCAATTATCGATAGTATACACTGTCTAAAGGCAATTTTGAGGTGAACACATGACGTGTCAATCGCAAATGTTGAAAGTAGCCTAGTAAGGGCCTATAACAGATAATACATCCTTTTAACTCCATAACCCTGACTTGTTGGCCGAGACAATGCATGATGACTTACAGACCCGATGAAAGTCAGAATACAAATATCGGTCGTTAGTTCATCCCTAACAGGTAATCAGGGCCTTTAATACCCTCCACTTTGAATATTCATTGTTGTTTTAGACGAGTTTTCATTCGCGAAATGGTGAAGTTTGTTTTTTAGACCAGTAGGGCCTACAGGTTATGCAATTGTAATTGCCAATTTTCCAGATTATCAATGATTTTAGACAAATGTGATAGCACATCATCTCATATGGGCACTGTGTTCATATTATCTTTCGGAATTGAAAACATATTCCCGCACCTCTGATTACATGAAGAAATTAATTCAACAGTGAAAAATACAGTCCAATACAGTTTCAGATGACCCCCACTGGAGTATTGGGCAGACAAAGTTAGTGATTGTCCATACACTTACCTCTTTTATACACTACCATTATGGGACGATGTCATCATGGCATATACAAGGACAGAGAACAAGAAAGAATTCAGACTGGAAAGATGAGACAGGTCTGTAATGTCAGAGCTGCAATTTCAGCTGATTCATCTGAATTGCTAAATCAGAACACATCTCCAAAGATATCAGTACAATAGCTGACAAAAACGAAGGCGATGGTCATAAGCATTCTAAAACAAAATTTTCATGCGGATATCACGATCTGAAGAAAGAAGACATCAGATTAAGTTGGGAGAACAGGTCCCTGGAAGCAGGTCGATTTTAAATATCTTGGTAGGCATAATATGACCCGAAAGAGTGGCATCAAAGAAGAGCTTTGAGGGACCCGAAAAGAGCGACTGGGTAGACTTTATTCACGCCATAAATCGAGGGATTCCTGGAGCAAGAGAGAGGTTTGGAAAGCAAACTAAGATGCAGTATACCGCAAGTTTTGATTCCACACTCCATGTCCCAGTCTTGACATATTATGCGAAGTCAAACAGGCCAAGTGACTAACAGCCCGACAAAAGCCAGGAAAAACCTCAGACATGACAGTAGCTCAGGAAGGTGGTTTGTAAGTTATGCAACTGAAGATTTACATGTGTCCGCAACCAGACAATTACGTCAAGGCCTAAAATGCCACCCAAGCTTACGCCACTTTATTGGAACCGTACACACCTTGTGGGTCATAGACATAGAGTAGACACACCCAACTATGATGGGTATTGGCCATGTCAGCAGAACCGGGAGCAAGATCGGCAACCACACAAGTACATGGAACATAAGATTGATGATGAAAATGACCAGGATCCAGTTACCCCTAATAAGGGACGGCTTGTGTTAGGACAACATTAGACAATCTATTGAAGGACTCGAGGACTGGAATGTGAACCAGGCCAGGAAAAGTAGCTGATTAGAATATTCCCTGTTCGCTCTCTCATCCAATTCTCAACACCCTCACGGCTAATGAAGTGAACGACTAAGTAAGTAAGATTTTCCCTATTTACAATGATTTGACAAATGTGATACCTGACTAAGAGTTCTTGTATCGGGGCGAACTTGTTTCATATTATTTGGAACTTGAAAAACAATATAAGACCCAATTTTATAACCCATCAGAGGTTGAATGGGAAATAATTTTTCCGTTCATAAATTGCAGGTTAAAAAAAAAACTGCCCAGAAAATAAATAATAACATCTTTTCACAGCAAGTATGGTTGCAATTCTGACACTGGAAATCTTCTCTAGCAACCCTTGACGCATAAATTTTCAATATTAACAGACTCCACTTTCCTGCTAATCAAGCGTAATAAGAAAACTTACGCTAATGCAGTAGACATAAATGCACGGCAGAGAAGAATTACAAGTATACTAGCAAAAAGCACTTCCCTAATGTTCCGATAGGATACATTCCTGTTACTTATACATTAGGAACCTAAACAGTGTATGGCAAAGAAGGAAATGAAAAGATTAAGAAGTCTAAGAAAAGAAACAAATATTAGAAACCAACATAAATTTAGGATGAGTAAAAACAGAAATCCCTATATGCTTAATGTCATCAAGAAAGTAATAACTGAGGAATGGTACCAGTAGATTTGAGATGGAAGTTCCATGACAGGGCAGATACTAGCATATACCTTAGTTCAACGCAGCCAACAGAATGAGTTCCACCACACCAAGAACTAAATATTCCCCGTGCAAGTGAAGAGAAACTTCACTTAGACTACAAACTAGGACATTGGGCTGTTTTTATAATAGGCCAGAACCGTACTGTGCAGACTGTCTAGAATATAAAAAAATACAGAGCATTTCCTATTAAAATATAGAAAGTATGAACAACAGAGAAAACCAATATTAGGTTATTTACAGGCATGTGATGCATCCATAACTGTGGAACAGGTATTGAGAATAGATAGACCTAGAGAATTGTACAATATGTTAAACAGGATGTAACAAGAACTAAAATTAATATATAAGGATCAATGATGGTGGGAGGAAAAGGTTTAGTCTGATGGGGTGCTTGTATGGCTGATGGGGTGCTTGTATGGCTGATGGGGTGCTTGTATGGCTGATGGGGTGCTTGTATGGCTGATGTCAGATAATTGGTGGATTTGATGCAATCTTGGACACCCCCCCCCCCCCCCCTTCTCACCCATTTTCACCTTGTAACAACAGGATATTTGTGAAAAACTTCATTTTAGTTATTTTTCTTTATTTTATTTGTTTATTAGTGTCTTTATGTTTTTATTAACTTTTTAAATTTGTTTGTTTGTTTGTTTGTTTTTAATTTTTATTGTTTGTTTCTTGGAAAGGGGAGGTCACACAGACATACATTCACACAATTTTGGTTTTGATTTACTCTATTTGGACTGAGTGGAGGGGGGAAGAAGATACAATATTTAAATATCGAAAATCAGATTTATTGTCTTGAATTTATTACACTATATATCGTAATTATAACCCATCAAGGGTTGAACGAGATACTTTGTTTAAAAAAAAAACTGAACACTGAGGAGGTATAGACAGCATTGGCATAGCTGGCAGTCTTTTTCAGGACAAGTCCTTTTCAGGGCTACATGACGCTAGCAGATAAATGATGTTCTTTTTAGAACTTATTGTCTATCAACCCTAGTCAGGCTTGTAGTCCTTTTCAAAGATATTTCATGCTAGCTGGTGGAAGATTGTAGTCATTTTCTGGGCTTATATTTCATCAACACAGCACTTCACTTAACAGCTGGTGGAAGATTGTAGTCATTTTCTGGGCTTATATTTCATCAACACAGCACTTCACTTAACAGCTGGTGGAAGATTATAGTCATTTTCTGGGCTTATATTTCATCAACACAGCACTTCACTTAACAGCTGGTGGAAGATTGTAGTCATTTTCTGGGCTTATATTTCATCAACACAGCACTTCACTTAACAGCTGGTGGAAGATTGTAGTCATTTTCTGGGCTTATATTTCATCAACACAGCACTTCACTTAACAGCTGGTGGAAGATTGTAGTCATTTTCTGGGCTTATATTTCATCAACACAGCACTTCACTTAACAGCTGGTGGAAGATTGTAGTCATTTTCTGGGCTTATATTTCATCAACACAGCACTTCACTTAACAGCTGGTGGAAGATTGTAGTCATTTTCTGGGCTTATATTTCATCAACACAGCACTTCACTTAACAGCTGGTGGAAGATTGTAGTCATTTTCTGGGCTTATATTTCATCAACACAGCACTTCACTTAACAGCTGGTGGAAGATTGTAGTCATTTTCTGGGCTTATATTTCATCAACACAGCACTTCACTTAACAGCTGGTGGAAGATTGTAGTCATTTTCTGGGCTTATATTTCATCAACACAGCACTTCACTTAACAGCTGGTGGAAGATTGTAGTCATTTTCTGGGCTTATATTTCATCAACACAGCACTTCACTTAACAGAGTACACTTATTTTTTAAAGGCAAATTGCGCTTGGCTATAACCAACGTAGAAAAGACAAAGATTATGAGAATAAATGCAAGAAATGATAACAAGGTTAAACTTGAAAAAAACACCACTAAAAGATGTAGAATCATACACATATCTTGGAAGTAATATAGACAAAGTTGGAGGGAAAGACAGTGATATCAAAATAAGAATACAAAAAGCAAGAGGAGCTTTCATTGCATTGGGAAACATGGAAAACAAGAGAAATCAAGTCCAACACAAAAATAAGAATCTTCAACTCAAATGTGAAGTCAGTCCTATTGTATGGCTCTGAGACATGGAGAACAACAAAAACAACAACCAAAAAGCTACAGACTTTCATAAACGGGTGCTTGCGTAGAATAGAAGGACTGAAATGGTATGACAAAGTCACAGATGTGGAATTGATGACACAAACCAGACAAGTGGCAGTGGAACAAGAGTTGAGAAGAAGATGCTGGCGATGGATAGGACACACATTGAGGAAACCTGTTGATAGCATTACAAGGCAGTCCTTGTTCTGGAATCCACAGGGAAAGAGAGGCAGAGGTAGACCAAAAAACACATGGAGAAGAGAACTGGAAACAGAGGTGAAAATGATGAGGAAAACATGGAAAGAACTTGAGCAGATGGCACAGGACAGGAAGACTTGGCATGTGTTTGTTGAAGGTCTATGCTCCTTGGGGAGCTAAAGGGTATTGATTGATTGATTGATTGATTGATTGATAACCAACAGACTTTAGTCTAGGTTGAAAGTGACATGCCTCGCCTTTAGAAGACAAATCGTTAAACAACAACTACATTATTTTAGTACGTGCATATGTTGTATATAAAAACATGAAACTGGCTGAGGAATCTTGTGAAATGCTATAAATTGTTAATTGGTGTAAAAAAGTAGGCCCTATCTGTCAAATCTTGTGAAGTGTAGGCCCTATCTGTCAAATCTTGTGAAGTGTAGGCCCTATCTGTCAAATCTTGTGAAGTGTAGGCCCTATCTGTCAAATCTTGTGAAGTGTAGGCCATATCTGTCAAATCTTGTAAAGTGTAGGCCCTATCTGTCAAATCTTGTAAAGTGTAGGCCCTATCTGTCAAATCTTGTGAAGTGTAGGCCCTATCTGTCAAATCTTGTGAAGTGTAGGCCCTATCTGTCAAACCTTGTGAAGTGTAGGCCCTATCTGTCAAACCTTGTGAAGTGTAGGCCCTATCTGTCAAACCTTGTGAAGTGTAGGCCCTATCTGTCAAATCTTGTGAAGTGTAGGCCCTATCTGTCAAACCTTGTGAAGTGTAGGCCCTATCTGTCAAACCTTGTGAAGTGTAGGCCCTATCTGTCAAATCTTGTGAAGTGTAGGCCCTATCTGTCAAACCTTGTGAAGTGTAGGTCAAATCTTGTGAAGTGTAGGCCCTATCTGTCAAATCTTGTGAAGTGTAGGCCCTATCTGTCAAACCTTGTGAAGTGTAGGCCATATCTGTCAAAACCTTGTGAAGTGTAGGCCCTATCTGTCAAATCTTGTGAAGTGTAGGCCCTATCTGTCAAACCTTTTAAGTGTAAGCCCTATCTGTCAAATCTTGTGAAGTGTAGGCCCTATCTGTCAAACCTTGTGAAGTGTAGGCCCTATCTGTCAAATCTTGTGAAGTGTAGACCCTATCTGTCAAACCTTGTGAAGTGTAGACCCTATCTGTCAAATCTTGTGAAGTGTAGACCCTATCTGTCAAACCTTGTGAAGTGTAGGCCCTATCTGTCAAACCTTGTGAAGTGTAGGCCCTATCTGTCAAATCTTGTGAAGTGTAGGCCCTATCTGTCAAATCTTGTGAAGTGTAGACCCTATCTGTCAAATCTTGTGAAGTGTAGGCCCTATCTGTCAAATCTTGTGAAGTGTAGGCCCTATCTGTCAAACCTTGTGAAGTGTAGGCCCTATCTGTCAAACCTTGTGAAGTGTAGGCCATATCTGTCAAATCTTGTGAAGTGTAGGCCCTATCTGTCAAATCTTGTGAAGTGTAGGCCCTATCTGTCAAATCTTGTGAAGTGTAGGCCCTATCTGTCAAATCTTGTGAAGTGTAGACCCTATCTGTCAAATCTTGTGAAGTGTAGGCCCTATCTGTCAAATCTTGTAAAGTGTAGGCCCTATCTGTCAAACCTTGTAAAGTGTAGGCCCTATCTGTCAAATCTTGTGAAGTGTAGGCCCTATCTGTCAAATCTTGTGAAGTGTCAGTCCTATCTGTCAAACCTTGTGAAGTGTAGGCCCTATCTGTCAAACCTTGTGAAGTGTAGGCCCTATCTGTCAAACCTTGTGAAGTGTAGGCCCTATCTGTCAAATCTTGTGAAGTGTAGGCCCTATCTGTCAAACCTTGTGAAGTGTAGGCCCTATCTGTCAAACCTTGTGAAGTGTAGACCCTATCTGTCAAATCTTGTGAAGTGTAGGCCCTATCTGTCAAACCTTGTGAAGTGTAGGCCCTATCTGTCAAATCTTGTGAAGTGTAGGCCCTATCTGTCAAACCTTGTGAAGTGTAGGCCCTATCTGTCAAACCTTGTGAAGTGTAGGCCCTATCTGTCAAACCTTGTGAAGTGTAGGCCCTATCTGTCAAACCTTGTGAAGTGTAGGCCCTATCTGTCAAACCTTGTGAAGTGTAGGCCCTATCTGTCAAACCTTGTGAAGTGTAGGTCCTATCTGTCAAACCTTGTGAAGTGTATGCCCTATCTGTCAAACCTTGTGAAGTGTAGGCCCTATCTGTCAAATCTTGTGAAGTGTAGACCCTATCTGTCAAACCTTGTGAAGTGTAGGCCCTATCTGTCAAATCTTGTGAAGTGTAGGCCCTATCTGTCAAATCTTGTGAAGTGTAGACCCTATCTGTCAAATCTTGTGAAGTGTAGACCCTATCTGTCAAATCTTGTGAAGTGTAGGCCCTATCTGTCAAATCTTGTGAAGTGTAGGCCCTATCTGTCAAACCTTGTGAAGTGTAGGCCCTATCTGTCAAACCTTGTGAAGTGTAGGCCATATCTGTCAAACCTTGTGAAGTGTAGGCCCTATCTGTCAAATCTTGTGAAGTGTAGGCCCTATCTGTCAAATCTTGTGAAGTGTAGACCCTATCTGTCAAATCTTGTGAAGTGTAGGCCCTATCTATCAAACCTTGTGAAGTGTAGGCCCTATCTGTCAAATCTTGTGAAGTGTAGACCATATCTGTCAAACCTTGTGAAGTGTAGGCCCTATCTGTCAAATCTTGTGAAGTGTAGGCCCTATCTGTCAAATCTTGTGAAGTGTAGACCCTATCTGTGAAATCTTGTGAAGTGTAGGCCCTATCTGTCAAATCTTGTGAAGTGTAGGCCCTATCTGTCAACCTTGTGAAGTGTAGGCCCTATCTGTAAAACCTTGTGAAGTGTAGGCCCTATCTGTCAAACCTTGTGAAGTGTAGGCCCTATCTGTCAAACCTTGTGAAGTGTAGACCCTATCTGTCAAATCTTGTGAAGTGTAGGCCCTATCTGTCAAATCTTGTGAAGTGTAGGCCCTATCTGTCAAACCTTGTGAAGTGTAGGCCCTATCTGTCAAATCTTGTGAAGTGTAGGCCCTATCTGTCAAACCTTGTGAAGTGTAGGCCCTATCTGTCAAACCTTGTGAAGTGTAGGCCCTATCTGTCAAATCCTTTGAAGTGTAGGCTCTATCTGTCAAATCTTGTGAAGTGTAGACCCTATCTGTCAAATCTTGTGAAGTGTAGGCCCTATCTGTCAAATCTTGTGAAGTGTAGGCCCTATCTGTCAAACCTTGTGAAGTGTAGACCCTATCTGTCAAATCTTGTGAAGTGTAGGCCCTATCTGTCAAACCTTGTGAAGTGTAGGCCTATCTGTCAAATCTTGTGAAGTGTAGACCCTATCTGTCAAACCTTGTGAAGTGTAGGCCCTATCTGTCAAATCTTGTGAAGTGTAGACCCTATCTGTCAAACCTTGTGAAGTGTAGACCCTATCTGTCAAATCTGGTGAAGTGTAGGCCCTATCTGTCAAATCTTGTGAAGTGTAGACCCTATCTGTCAAACCTTGTGAAGTGTAGGCCCTATTTGTCAAACCTTGTGAAGTGTAGGCCATATCTGTCAAATTTTGTGAAGTGTAGACCCTATCGGTCAAACCTTGTGAAGTGTAGGCCCTATCTGTCAAATCTTGTGAAGTGTAGACCCTATCTGTCAAACCTTGTGAAGTGTAGACCCTATCTGTCAAATCTTGTGAAGTGTAGACCTTATCTATCAAATCTTGTGAAGTGTAGACCCTATCTGTCAAACCTTGTGAAGTGTAGCCCTATCTGTCAAATCTTGTGAATTGTAGACCCTATCTGTCAAACCTAGTGAAGTGTAGACCCTATCTGTCAAATCTTGTGAAGTGTAGGCCCTATCTGTCAAATCTTGTGAAGTGTAGACCCTATCTGTCAAACCTTGTGAAGTGTAGGCCCTATCTGTCAAATCTTGTGAAGTGTAGACCCTATCTGTCAAATCTTGTGAAGTGTAGACCCTATCTGTCAAATCTTGTGAAGTGTAGACCCTATCTGTCAAATCTTGTGAAGTGTAGGCCCTATCTGTCAAATCTTGTGAAGTGTAGGCCCTATCTGTCAAATCTTGTGAAGTGTAGACCCTATCTGTCAAATCTTGTGAAGTGTAGGCCCTATCTGTCAAATCTTGTGAAGTGTAGACCCTATCTGTCAAACCTTGTGAAGTGTAGACCCTATCTGTCAAATCTTGTGAAGTGTAGACCCTATCTGTCAAATCTTGTGAAGTGTAGGCCCTATCTGTCAAATCTTGTGAAGTGTAGGCCCTATCTGTCAAATCTTGTGAAGTGTAGACCCTATCTGTCAAATCTTGTGAAGTGTGAAGTGTAGACCCTATCTGTCAAATCTTGTGAAGTGTAGGCCCTATCTGTCAAATCTTGTGAAGTGTAGACCCTATCTGTCAAATCTTGTGAAGTGTAGACCCTATCTGTCAAATCTTGTGAAGTGTAGACCCTATCTGTCAAATCTTGTGAAGTGTAGACCCTATCTGTCAAATCTTGTGAAGTGTAGACCCTATCTGTCAAACCTTGTGAAGTGTAGGCCCTATCTGTCAAATCTTGTGAAGTGTAGGCCCTATCTGTCAAATCTTGTGAAGTGTAGGCCCTATCTGTCAAATCTTGTGAAGTGTAGGCCCTATCTGTCAAATCTTGTGAAGTGTAGACCCTATCTGTCAAACCTTGTGAAGTGTAGGCCCTATCTGTCAAATCTTGTGAAGTGTAGGCCCTATCTGTCAAATCTTGTGAAGTGTAGGCCCTATCTGTCAAACCTTGTGAAGTGTAGGCCCTATCTGTCAAATCTTGTGAAGTGTAGACCCTATCTGTCAAACCTTGTGAAGTGTAGGCCCTATCTGTCAAATCTTGTGAAGTGTAGGCCCTATCTGTCAAATATCTGTCAAATCTTGTGAAGTGTAGGCCCTATCTGTCAAATCTTGTGAAGTGTAGGCCCTATCTGTCAAATCTTGTGAAGTGTAGGCCCTATCTGTCAAATCTTGTGAAGTGTAGGCCCTATCTGTCAAATCTTGTGAAGTGTAGGCCCTATCTGTCAAATCTTGTGAAGTGTAGGCCCTATCTGTCAAATCTTGTGAAGTGTAGGCCCTATCTGTCAAATCTTGTGAAGTGTAGGCCCTATCTGTCAAATCTTGTGAAGTGTAGGCCCTATCTGTCAAATCTTGTGAAGTGTAGGCCCTATCTGTCAAATCTTGTGAAGTGTAGGCCCTATCTGTCAAATCTTGTGAAGTGTAGACCCTATCTGTCAAATCTTGTGAAGTGTAGGCCCTATCTGTCAAATCTTGTGAAGTGTAGACCCTATCTGTCAAATCTTGTGAAGTGTAGGCCCTATCTGTCAAATCTTGTGAAGTGTAGGCCCTATCTGTCAAATCTTGTGAAGTGTAGGCCCTATCTGTCAAATCTTGTGAAGTGTAGGCCCTATCTGTCAAATCTTGTGAAGTGTAGGCCCTATCTGTCAAATCTTGTGAAGTGTAGGCCCTATCTGTCAAATCTTGTGAAGTGTAGGCCCTATCTGTCAAATCTTGTGAAGTGTAGGCCCTATCTGTCAAATCTTGTGAAGTGTAGGCCCTATCTGTCAAATCTTGTGAAGTGTAGACCCTATCTGTCAAACCTTGTGAAGTGTAGGCCCTATCTGTCAAATCTTGTGAAGTGTAGACCCTATCTGTCAAACCTTGTGAAGTGTAGGCCCTATCTGTCACATCTTGTGAAGTGTAGACCCTATCTGTCACATCTTGTAAAGTGTGGACCCTATCTGTCAAACCTTGTGGAAGTGTAGGCCTATCGGTCAAAATCTTGTAAAGGCCCTATCTGTCAAACCTTGTAAAGTTATAGGCCCCCTATCTGTCAAACCTTGTGAAGTATAGGCCCTATCTGTCAAACCTTGTGAAGTGTAGGGTTCCTATCTGTCAAATCCTTGTGAAATCTTGTGTAGGACCCTATCTGTCAAACTTGTGAAGTGTAGACCTATTGCCCTATCTGTCAAATCTTGTGAAGTTAGTAGACCTATCTGTCAAACTCTTGTGAAGTGTAGGACCTATATGTCAAATCTTGTGAAGTGTAGGTGACGTGTAGCCTATCTGTCAAATCTTGTGAAGTGTTAGGTAGGCCCTATCTGTCAAATCTTGTGAAGTGTAGGCCCTATCTGTCAAACCTAGTGAAGTGTAGGCCCTATCTGTCAAATCTTTGTGAAGTGTAGGCCCTATCTGTCAAATCTTGTGAAGTGTAGGCCCTATCTGTCAAACCTTGTGAAGTGTAGGCCGTATCTGTCAAACCCTTGTGAAACTATCTTCAAATCTTGTGAAGTGTAGGCCCTATCTGTCAAACCTTGTTAGGAAGTGTAAGTGGCCCTATCTGTCAAACTTGTGAAGTGTAGGCCCTATCTGTCAATCTGTCAACCTTGGTGATGTGTAGGTCCTAAGTCTGTCAAACCTTGTGAATATCCGTCAAAAATGTAGGTAGTCCCTATCTGTCATAAAAACAAAAGTGTAGGCCCTATATATAAAACACTTGTGAAGTGTAGGCCCTATTTGTCAAATCTTGTGAAGTGAATGACCTATCTGGCAAACAGTGTGAAGTGTAGGCCCTATCTGTCAAACCTTCTGAAGTGTTAGGCCCTATCTAGTCAAACCTTGTGAAGTGTCGGCCCTATCTGCCAAACCTTGTGAAGTGTCGGCCCTATCTGCCAACCCTTGTGAAGTGTAGGTCCTATCTGTCAAACCTTGTGAAGAGGCGTAGGCCTATCTGTCAAACCTTGTGAAGTTGTAGGCCCCTTCTGTCAAATCCTTGTGAAGTGCAGGCTCTATCTGTCAAACCTTGTGAAGATGTAGACCCTATCTGTCAAACTTGTGATGTGTAGGCACCCTCTGTGAAGTGTAGACCCTATCTGTCAAATCTTATCTGTTTCTGAAGTGTAGGCCCTATCTGTCAAACCTTGTGAAGTGTAGTGTACCCTATCTGTCAAACCTTATGAAGTGTAAGGCCCTATCTGTCAAACTTTGTGAAGTGTAGGAACTCGCCCTATCCTGTCAAAAACCTTGTGAAGTGTAGACCCTATCTGTCAAACCTTGTGAGTGTAGGCCCTCTACAAGTGTCCAAATCTTGTGAAGTGTAAGACCCTATCTGTCCAAAGGCCCTTGTGAAGTGTAGACCCCTATCTGTCCAAATCTTGTGAAAGTGTAGACCTTATCTACTAAATCTTGTGAAGTAGTAAGTAACACTATCTGTCAAACCTTGTGAAAGTGTAGGCCCTATCCGAACATCAAATCTTGAGGAAGTGTAGGCCCTATCAGTCAAAAACCTTGTGAAGTGTAGACCCTATACTGTCCCAACCTTGTGAAGTGTAGACCCGATCTGTCAAATCTTGATGTGAAGATGTATCCCTATCTGTCAAACCTTGTGAAGTGTAGACCCTATCTGTCAAATCTTGAAGTGTAGGCCCTATCTGTCCAAATCTTGTGAAGTGTAGTACCCTATCTGTTGAAAATCTATGAAGCCTGTAGGCCCTACTCAGTCAAACCTTGTTGAAGTGTAGGCCCTATCTGTCAAATCTTGTGAAGTGTTAGACCCTATCTCGTCAAACCTTAGTGAAGTGTAGGCCCTAACTCAAAATCTTGTTAATGTAGGCACCCTTAGAATCTTGGTCCAGAACACTTGTGGGTAACCCATCTGTCAAACCTTGAGAAGTTACTAGACCTGTATCTATCAAATCTTGTGAAGTGTAGACCTCCTATCTGTCACATCCCCATGGTGATATATATGAGTATATAGTATGAAGATCTGTGTATATAGTGTGTAGGCCCTATCTGTCATAATCTTGTGAAATTAGAAACAATAAAGAATAGTAAATTCCACTTATGTTGCAACGAACCCGTACGATTTCTGGCCCTGGACATGCTGGGTCACCGCAATTTCAACTTTGAATGGAAACATTCCTCAAATAAGGCGGAACTTATCGTAAACATGCGAATGAATGCAAGAACTTCCGCACAAGAACGCGCAAACCAACCGATGAGGCCATAGCTCAGGTTCAACATAATCTAGGACAGTCATCCCATTCTTCCATTTCTTCCCAGCCAACAGCACTCCCTATCCTTAAACCAACGAGGTAACCATACCCAGTGACGCTCCCCAGGAACCAAACATCAAAATCTCTGCCAAGACCTCGAGTATGCTTCGTCACCAACAACAACAATACGTTGATTCAAACCCACTGTAAGGCCTACATCTGTGACCCCAGCCGGCAGGGCCCCTATCCTACCCAGGTCAAGACAAGGGACAAAAGATCCACTACTGATCTTGTGGAGAAGTCTGTCAGGCATATGCACAACCGATGGCTCCGAAAATCAAGCATTCCGAGTCTGTTGCTTGCACAGACACCTCGCAAGGTTGGTACAGAATTTTAACATCTGTCGCGTGAGTGATTTATGACTATACTGATGGCTTGACGAGACCCCAAACAGTGCAAGGAACTGTAATTTTCGATATCGAACGGCTACTTCAGCCATCTTGTCTTTTTGACACGGGTTATCCTTTCGATTGTAATTCGGTTGTGCCACAGGACCATTCGGTCAGGACCACGCAATCAAGAGACAGATGAGTGAAACAGATAAATAATGAATCTATCTGCAGTTTTTTCAGATTGGCCTTCTTAAGATGTGATCGCCCCAAGGACCGCTTCCCATTGCACTGGTGGCACTGATACACTTCCTGAATTATCGATCAACATGATCGGTTATCTAAAGCGTCGGCCGCAATTACTGGTGATGTATGCCATATGCATCTACTAAGTTATCCTGGTGCTTGTAGTTTTGTGTTTGTTGGAGACGACCGAAAGAGCTGCATTTGTGGCCCTCATCTGCTAGCACAAATCCGTTAACCACAAGAGGCCATAACCCGCCGAAGGAGAGGGGAGCCGGCCAAATTTGTTACCGATGGAAGCTAAAAGAGGCGACATACAAAAGGACCACTATCTTGGAGCCCTAGTGTCTGCTCTTTGAATAACTGCCCATGGCTAAGGACCCATGACACACGGAGTACTCTTTTTCTAGAAGGGAATGGCTTCTTATTGATAGTCGGTAACGAGCGGGCGTCCCTGATCAAGGGATATAAATAAAACCAGGCTCTAGTACCGATACGCAGGTACAGAAGCCAGATCTTAAAAAATGGCGGCCACTCTTCCCTTTAGCGGACAATATGGGACAAAATGCCACTATTCAGCGAATATAACTCACTGATGGTGGACAGAGAATGAACATCATGAGATTATAAGATCGTTGGAAATCCTGCGCCCAGTGCCAACGTGTGACACCAAGCCTCTTGACATCCACCGTCCCAGGGGGAAAGTGACAATATTGGGGACTCCATGTCGAAACGATTTTGCTTGTCGACATCGATTGGACCCCTAGGGATAGGATCAAAGTGAAGGAACAGGTTTTATTTAGCCTGCGCACATTAGTCGATCACTTGCACTATGTAGGACAAAGCCGTAGTACCGCTAAGATATGCAAAAGGATTCCATGCTTGTTCAGCAGAACAGAAAAGAAGGCCATGTGTCAAATTGTTTACTACGGTTGGGTGTTTCTATCAACAGCTTTTTGACGAGATTAATGTGTGATCCCATTTCCGTAGCCTGAGTTAATGGACGATCTTAAGATTTGAAGGCCAAAAACCACATCAACACACACAGCCCTACATCCAGGCGGAACAAATGGGGATCGTGGAGCTGTGTCATTTTAACGGCATGCCCTTCACCATGTTGTTTTTCGTAAGTGGACATGAGAAACTTGAAGATTAGGGACCTTTTAGATTCCTGCAGCTTGTATTTGCCCTACAGGATAGCGTTCCTCCATGCTATCTTGCAGGATTCTATTTCCCAGTCTACACTTTTATTCTGTGCAGAAACCTTAATTAAGGGGGCCACTAGAAAGCCTTTACTTCTGTCATGACAGACCAAAAGGCAATCGGAGACAGTCGGTCTCAGAAGCCAAAATATGTTTCAGAGCTCAAGGAAAAAGGTTACAACTAGGATTGGTCACCTAGCAACAACCAACCTTAAGAAAGCCATTCGCAAAAACACGCTGCTCATTCGGTTATAATCAAAGCTGCGAGCCACAACTGTCGAACAGGACACACCAATGTGTCTTGAGCAATCTAGTTACTCCATCCAAATCCTAGCCTGGAGAGCTTAGGTTTTTCGTTGCTTCTTACCAACCGGATACAAGAATTATGTGCACTTCAGGAGGGCATGAATGCGGACAAATGTGTCCGTCTCATAAAATAAGATCTCCTTCGAAGTCGACCTATTTTTCTATGCGACTTATCGGTCAAAATCTTGGTCTTGAGTATAAAGGAAAGTGTAGGGGGGACACTTATCTATCACAAATCACTGTGTGACAGGTGTACACATACCCATCGTATATCTTGGCGCCAAATGTCTCAGTACAGACCTTTTATCTTGGTTAGTTACTCATTGTTCCGTTGCTGGACGTGTATATATAGTGCCTGTTGGTACGGTAGCCGTCTTAAGTCTCGGTCACATTCTATGGTGCTTACCGGAAAGAGTCTTGTCTTACCACCCCTATGTCGGACTTGGTTCACCAATGTCCTATGCATGCATCGAGTGCAACACTAGGATCTGATATCATATGATAGGGAGCAGTATTAAAGCCCCTACGCTGTTGCGATAGTTGCTATTGATCACTGCTATTCCAACAATTCTTTGACAAAACTCCATAAACCCGGTACTACACTTGTTGACTGTCACTTCTTAATTATACTGGTATGTTTAAAACCGGCGGACACAATCATGTACATCCCTCTAGGCTAAGAACAACAGACAGAAAATCGTGCAAGTGCTGATTTTGCTGATGCTACAGGAAAACAGCTACATGCTCTACC
>JAMPIV010007854.1:0-86778 GCA_024509875.1 Oreohelix idahoensis | reverse complement strand
CTTTTTCTTTCTTTTCAGGTTTTCTTTTTTTCTCTTTTTTTTTCTCAAGGAGGAGCAGTTTTTTTTAGGGGGGGGGGGTCGAGTCACTAAACTTTTCTTTCGGGATTGATGGTCGGCAGTTCAATGTCTTTCTTTTTTATTTATTTTTGTTTTATTTGTTTTTTTAGTTTTTTTTTCTTTCTTTTCTATTTTCGATTATTTTGTTATTTTTCCGGCTTTTTTTTTTTTTTTTTTTTTTTTTTGTTTTCCCCAGAATAGATCGTGTATGTTTTACTCACATTTTGCAAGCCCCGGCGGAAACTTCTAGCATATAATCAGTCAGACCAGAGGACCAAAGAATTGCTTATACAGTATATGCCGTCTTTGTAGCCAAATTCAATATTGGAGTCAAAGCGGGTGAGCTAAATGCGTAATCTTTTTATATGCAATTATTTGTATTGAATGTTTGAACTGCTTTCAATTATTATCTCATTATATGCAATTAGCTTTAGTTAATGTTTGCACTGATTTTCAGTCAATGCAGTTCTTTTTTATGCACATACTTCATGGATGTATTTTATGGAATTTATATATTGACTGTTATATGATTTTGTTTTGCCTTTGATGTCTTCAGGTTGTTTCACAGAATTCATTTGCACTACCCTGCACGCCTCTTTTATTTAATGGTTGTATATGTTATTGCATTCATGTATTTAATTTTGTATGATCTTTGTATGCCTTTACAACAGTTGATAATATATGTATGCCCCTACCCTATTAATATCATATGTTTGCAGCTCGAAGAATGGCGCTCAACATTGGTCCATGTCATTTGTGTAATAATTTTACTGATATCTGAGCCTGGTTTATGGACCACACTCAGAACAAATTAATGCCTCTAACCAGAGAGCTAAATAGATTGTTCCTTTGTGTGTATCTCCTAGCTCCCTGGTGGTGACGAAGGCAGGTGAACTCGCAGTCGTGTAGTGAAACCTTGCAGTACTTGCTACGAACTATTCCAGCAACTTGGCCAGGGGGAGAAAACTTGCAGTGATATTGTGACGTCATACAGCAGCAACACCATTCACGATAAGTGCTTTTTTAGAACGGACCAAACATTAAACGATCTTAGGTCATACCAGTCAGTGATTAAAGTTAGGACAGAAACCTCAGCCATTGTGAAAGGTACCCTAATATTTAACAACTTTTGTGTAGACTATTTTTATCTCCCTTTACCCAGTGCTGCATACATATAACCATATATATAAATATTTGTTTTTTTTTCTCTTTCGTTTATCTGTAACCAATTTAGCTTGGTCTAATATATATAAATTCATAGAAACGAATTTCACTGTTGTTTCTTTCTTTTCACTATATGTTCCGTATTGCTTGGTAGTTAAATGTTTTTGTTAATCATTATCTTAATTACCAGCTGGGGGTCTCTTGAGCCATATCAGTACCTCAGGGGAAGTGTGGCTGAAGACCTAACCTACTCTCAGGATCCTTGATGGGATTTGCTTCTTTGCTTAACTGAGAAGAGTTTAAATTTCAGTCTCCTGAAACATTTCTTCTTACAAGTGTCGGACTATCACGTACAGCGAGCCAAAAGACACTGTGGAAGAGATTGGTACTCTCTTTTATTTCTTCTATCTATCCTTTCTTCTACCCTGTCGCCACACCCCAACATAAACGCATGTCCCAACACAAAAAGACCCAATGACAAACAAGTGTCACTGTAATGATCCTCTGTGTTTTCACACAAAAGATCTAATGATCTTTTGTGCCGGGCACATGGTTATATTAGGGCGCATGTCCAAATATAAAAGACTCTTAGGTCTTGGGATAATGTTGTTATTCTTAAGTATCACCTGCTCTCTCTTCTTTCTCACTGACAGGCAGAAAAATAGTTTTTTTTCCCCCTCGCATGAGGTCGCATATTTTTTCCTCGCATGAGTCGCATTGGAACACGCCCAACACAAACGCATGTCCCAACACAAAAAGACCCAATGACAAACAAGTGTCACTGTAATGATCCTCTGTGTTTTCACACAAAAGATCTAATGACACATAAGTGTCACTTTACTGATCTTTTGTGCCGGGCACATGGTTATATTAGGGCGCATGTCCAAATATAAAAGACTCTTAGGTCTTGGGATAATGTTGTTATTCTTAAGTATCACCTGCTCTCTCTTCTTTCTCACTGACAGGCAGAAAAATAGTTTTTTTTCCCCCTCGCATGAGGTCGCATATTTTTTCCTCGCATGAGTCGCATTGGAACACGCCCAACACACACGCATGTCCCAACACAAAAAGACCCAATGACAAACAAGTGTCACTGTAATGATCCTCTGTGTTTTCACACAAAAGATCTAATGACACATAAGTGTCACTGTACTGATCTTTTGTGCCGGGCACATGGTTATATTAGGGCGCATGTCCAAATATAAAAGACTCTTAGGTCTTGGGATAATGTTGTTATTCTTAAGTATCACCTGCTCTCTCTTCTTTCTCACTGACAGGCAGAAAAATAGTAAGTAGTCAATAATAGATATCCATGAAGGTCTTTGAACAAGTGCATTAACCAATGTGAACAGTGGTTTGGTTTTAGACAAGTGAGTGAGTGAAGATAAATGGTGTGAAAAAATGAATGGAGTTGTTAAAAGACTGTCTTTGTTGAAGGGAGGTGATATGTGTGGAAAAGTTCTTTAAGCAAAGGGAGGAAACTCTGTGGTTTCCACTTGGAAGATGTAGTAGTTATTTTAGAGTTAAGCATATTAAGTGAGTCCAAAATTGTGGTGGGACAAATTTGCATGTAAAGTTTTTGTAATAAGAATTGAAGAGAAGTGTATGGTTTTGAGTCAAATCATCAAAGGGAGGTAACTTGGAATTACGTCCCTTGTAAGTTTTGGGGGATGAGCAAGAAAAAAAACGCACTAGAAAGTTGTGGTAGGAGGAACACATTTTAGGAGTGAAGGAGAAATGTTAGAACGGGGATTAGGAGAGTCTGATTTTTGAAACGCGCTGAGCGTACGTCAGGAAGTTTTGCTGTGAGTTGAGAAGTGATAGAAGTGGCAGCGAATGGGAGTTATATCGTGTCGATAAGTCGATAAATGTTTTTGGTAGTTTTTCTGTGGGATGGAAAAGCGACTACCACCCAGACGCCCAAGCGCATGTCTTGCCATACTTGTGTACGATATTTTTTGTCATTTTATTTCTGAGGACAAGATGTTAGTGAGAGAAAAAGTGTGTATTTCGAAACGACCAGTTACGTTGAACATTTTGGGTCTAATTACTAATAGTGCAGTTCAGTAGACAAGCTGACAGGTTAGTCAGTAGAAGACAGACTTGGTAAAGTGTCAGCCATGGCGGTGAGGCCAGTTTCCTTTAAGATATACCAAACAGAACGTAGGAGTCAAACTCAGCACCTAAGAGAGACAATATTTTGCATGAAGAATTAGATGGCAGATAAAAAATCTACAACAGTGGTTCTCAAACTGTGACCACAATAACAACAAGAGACAAGAAGAGAATAACAGAGAGAGATAAAGTGATACTGAGAATATTACCAACTGAAATTTTGTTGTACAAGTCGACCAACCTGAAGAGGAAGGTTGGGCGCATCATTTTATTAACATTTGCTATCTTATGTAAATATAGTTCGACGTTGAATATATTACTGGTGTCCTCTTGAAATTGATGATCAACTGTTGGTATGAGGAATGTACAGTCTTTTAGGAGAAGGAAGTTTTATTATTACCATATAACCACTGCTACTGGTTAGGGCAGTGATCTGAATCGCTATACTAACACTACATAAAATGCAACCACACCCCACGGCCACACCAATAAGATTACATTTTTATTAAAGAAAAACACTCTTTGGTGTGTACATTTAAAAAATAATCTCACCCAAAATCACAAAGATAACAATTACAGATTTCAAACATCAAGAGCCAAATTGGTATAACACACAACAGACAACAAAAATGTCTATGCAGCAACAAGCTAGTTAAAAAAAAGGACACTGTTACCAGTTTCAGCGCCTATCTTCCACCTGGGGCGTATGTTATTATTAGTCCAGTGGTAGGTGTTCTATCCTTGAGCCTGGGACAACAACACATATAATCCCGGTGTGAAAATGCTCTCCTTGAGCAGCGACTAATTTTACTGTCTACAAGCGTGATTCACAAGTGTGGACTGCCAAGTACAGATATTCCTCTGCCTGTGTGAAACTACGAGACTCTAAGGTAAAACACGGGTATCTGGTTTTCTATGTGCTGGCAAACCTGAGTAGTATTAAGAATTGCTTACCATTAGGTGCTGGCGTACGCTGAGCCGGTGACTAGTGAACCAATAATGCACAGTGCTTGAGGGCGTCAGGCTGTGGTTACAGAGTTCACACTGCGGTTAATGGTTTTCTCTGGTGATATCCCCCGGTTAATGGGCTGTGGCGAAATAGGTGATAGGTTGACAGGTAATTGACACACTTATAGCTTTCTAGTTTCTGAAGGTTAGACAGGTGGGAGAATGGTACCTTCTTTCTGTTGGTTACTTGCCTTCAATTTAGTTTAGTTTAACTGTGGCTCTGGAATCGAGTCAACAAGAAATAACACTTGAGCAAAAGGGTCGTTTCTTTTGCCTCAGATAGAATATTCTGTCAACTCTAGATCAAACTGCGTTTTCCGAACTGATGTTAAAAGCTTTACAGAATATATATGCATCTACTGGCTTTGACCCTTGAACACCAGGCCACGCTTCGTTTTTGCACATGCAGGGCTAGCGGATCGTTTCTTAGATTTAAGAAAGCAATTTTTTTTAAACCCAACATCAGAGGTGTTTGAGTTCCCTGTGTTCGAGCGAAGGGTCATTCTGCTGTGCAGGTGGCGTTATGTAATGTTATTCTTAGCTGACGATCGCTGGTCAGCGGACATCTCTTGGGAGTTTATAATGAGCAGTAGACGGAAATTCAAAGAATGCGACCGATCGCTTCGTTTCCGCTCGACCATTGCCCGCCGAGCTGAAACGAACTAGCAAACAAGAAAAGAGAAGGACATAGTCGCCATGCGGGAGTTGAAAGAAGGGGAGCAAGGTCACTATAGCATACAAGTACAGAATTTAAAAGGGGCGGGCCCTCAAAATTATAGAAAAATGAGAGGAGAAAAAATTTTTGACGATTTGGATTATTCAAATCATTTGCCGAATTTCGACAAGGACAAAAAAGGTATATAATGTAGCAGTAGCTTATCAAAGTTAGTTCATTCCAGTACACCGTTCCGTTTCTCCAGTGTTAAATATTTACGCTCCATCGGTTTATTTCCTGAAAAGTGTAGAAAATAATGAATTTGAGCCAATTAAAGAATGTATAATCTTTTTTGAGACACCCTGTATTCGCTGTTAGTTCCTGTAATTTCGTATCTCTTTTCATATCCGTCGTCTACTGTGTCGTTTGTGTGTTGAGAGTAAGGAAGACCTGATTTAAATAAGCTATGTGCTGTAATTGGTAACATTACATTTAATACATCATAAAGCACAACTTTATTTAATCACCAACTCGTGCAAAACGTCAAATCAATAAATGATATATGAAAATAAAGACTATACAAATATATGCTTATTCCTGGCCGCAAGGTCTTTAATATTTGAACATGTGCCCTAATATAACTGATAGACCCGGTGTTTAGGTTGAACGGTGCAAGCCTCGCCAAAAGGAACCAAAATTTAACTTTTTTAAAATTACAAACCCAAATAATCTTCACCTACGCAACAGGAACTCGTTCCACCTTAAGTGGAATTTCTAAAATTACAATTTCCTCCTGATTGTATTAATTTTGCCAATATGAGGGCGTTTATGAAAGTAACAAATTGGTGTATAAACTTATTCAAAATTCCATAGCCCACTGCTGTTGTTCCACAGCCAGCACAATCCTTTTTCCTCAGTTTCGCCAAGCCTTTTAAGTACCTATGCTCCTGACTGTCCTTTCAGGCCCGGTTGTTTCAGTAGATCATATACTGAGGCCACCATTAGCTCCTTTGTGCCTACTTCTATAGCTGTGGCATTTGCTATGAATCCATCACGCCTCAGTTCCATGACCAAATCATTGCATTTGGCCATTTTAAAAGGTGCTGCAGTTATGCTGTAATGGGTTTAATTTTGCATGCAATTTATGCATAAGATGAATGTGATGTTGACAAAACACCACAAAATAGACTTTTAGCTTGTGGAACCATTTAAAAACCTATGAAGGTACATTTACAAGGTGAAAAATAATGGCACAAGACAGACGAGTTTAAAAACAAATTATAGAGTTGAATGTAGAACGAAAGCTGATACCCCAATGTATCTCCACTCAGGGAGCTGGATGACGAAAAAAAAAATGTATGTATATATTTACTTAAAGAAAAAAAAAAACAACAACAACAACCAGAAAGCTACAGACTTTCATAAATGGGAGACTGCATAGAATAGAAGGACTTAAGTTATATGACAAGATCACTAATGTGGAACTAATGACAAGAACCAGTAAAGCGCCGATGGAACAAGAGATGATATGAAGACACTGGCGGTTGAAAGGACACACATTGAAGAAACCTGTTGATAACATGACCAGGCAGTCCTTGTTGAGGGATCCAGGGGGTAAGAGTTGGAGAAGTAGACCGAAGAATACATGGAGAAGAGAACTGGAGACAGACATGAAGGGGATGAAGAAGACATAGAAAGACTTTGAGCGGATGGCACAGGACATGAAGATTTAGCATAAGTTTTTTGAAGGCCTATGTTATTTGGGGCGTTGAAGGGGCATGAATGTGACCGTTAGTTTTAACCTTTTTTTTTCTTAAGCTATAAACTCAGCAAGAACATTTAATTTACACCTTACAATATTTAATAAAAATAATGGACATACTATGTTGCTGAAAGTTACGCAATACATTTTATTTTTGGCTTTAATCTCTTTGGGTTTCTTGTACCGTGTTTATGAGTCATCTACGACAACATATGCATAAGAACAACCAAGCATGGCACTAGTACTTGTGCCGTATCAACTACATTGGCACCATTATCCTGGACATCATACGTTATAGCATAAGCCCGGACTTGTGCTCCGGTAGCACCTACATATTTTACAGGCGAAGCATGAAACCGGAAACCGCGAGCTGGAAGTTTATCCAAGTCTCGAAGATTCTCAATCAATGTGCGGTTTTGTGAGAGTAAAAGCCTGTGTATAGGAAAGCCCGAAGCCTTCTTGTTTATTTGAAAAGGGTCCACCGTGAGGGTGTCACTTCCCACTGTACGAACTCGGCGCTGATCCAGCAGCCATCTTGCGGCTTCCACACTCACATAAGGAAACACATGGGTTCTGTGAATTAAATGTAATTTTAAAACATTACAAATATTATTGTCATCATATAAGGATGTATTTATATACCTATTAGTCTTCTGGATGCAGACAAAAAATGACATAGAAGAAAAGTTGTTTTGTGAAACACCTTTGCAGCAGCAGCTCCTCAACACCACGTCAGCATCTGTAATATATCTTTTCAACTTAATAACACTTCAGCTTGTAAGCGATAGTAGCTCAAGTCAATCTTAGTGTCATTAACACTACAATCTCTTATCAACATCAGCAACAGTTTCACTTCATCAGTAACACAATCAAAATAGCTTGCCAGCATAAGAAGAACAACAAACAGCTTATCAGCATCAGTAACACAACAACAGCTTATCAGCATCAGCCACACAACAACAACTTATTAGCATCAGCCACACAACAACAACTTATCAGCATCAGTCACACAACAACAGCTTATCAGCCACACAACAACAGCGTATCAGCATCAGTCACACAACAACAACTTATCAGCATCAGTCACACAACAACTTATCAGCATCAGTCACACAACAACAACTTATCAGCATCATTCACACAACAACAACTTATCAGCATCAGTCACACAAATATAACTTATCAGCATCAGTCACACAACAACAACTTATCAGCAGCAGTCACACAACAACAATTTATCAGCATTAGTCACACAACAAACAACTTATCGGCCTCAATCACACAACAACAGTTTATCAGCATCACCCACACAACAACAGCTTATCAGCATCAGTCACACAACAACAACTTATCAGCACCAGTCACACAACAACAACGTATCAATGTCAGTCACACAACAACAACTTATCAGCACCAGTCACACAACAACAACTTAACAGTAAAACAACTGTGTCATTATAGCTTGTTTGCTTTTTCGTAATTCCCTCTCATCTATTATTTCGGCATATTTAACGCACATAATTTCGTTCCTATCCTCTACTCAGAATTGTTACCCTTTTTTCTACTATCACTGTTCACGTTTCGCGCTTCGATGCATGCATGACACGGCCAGATAATCGCCCATCTCTGAGAGATTAATTGAGTCACTAAACGTGATAATACCACATTGACTCCAGGCAAATACGAGCAATAATAATAATACGCAGAGGAATTTTACTGTTAATTCAGTTGGGGGCTTGAAGGAGCTAATATTATATTTCTCCACAAAAGGCGGCGGGAAAGTTCAAGAGTTCACGTTCTCAGACTCATTCAGCATCGTTCTCGATTTCTTAAAAATCTTGTGGACACTCCCAAGAGGTAGAAGCATCATCATTCTTCTATCTGCATCTCTGCCAAGAGTAATCTTGTGCGAAGGTAGGCACATTTGAAGAATTACATTAGCTACTCTATGTTTTGGCCAATGTTGGACCACTACTGCAGAGAAACGAGAGGCAAACCGTCACAACAACAACAGCTTGACAGCATCAGGGAAAAAAAAAACAGTTTGTTAGTATAAGTAAAATATCAACAACTTATCAGCATCAGTAAAACAACAACTTATCAGCATCAGTAAAACATCAACAACTTATCAGCATCAGTAAAACAACAACTTATCAGCATCAGTAAAACATCAACAACTTATCAGCATCAGTAAAACAACAACTTATCAGCATCAGTAAAACATCAACAACTTATCAGCATCAGTAAAACAACAACTTATCAGCATCAGTAAAACAACAACTTATCAGCATCAGTAAAACATCAACAACTTATCAGCATCAGTAAAACATCAACAACTTACCAGTATCAGTAAAACAACAACAATTTATCAGTATCAGTAAAACATCAACAACTTATCAGCATCAGTAAAACAACTTACCAGCATCAGTAAAACATCAACAACTTTTCAGCATCAGTAAAACAACAACAACTTATCAGCATCAGTAAAACAACAACAACTTACCAGCATCAGTAAAACAACAGTGTATCAGCATCAGCAAAACCACAATAATTTATCATCATCAGTAAAACAACAACAATTTAAAAGACCTTTCCAGAGTCAGTAACACACTTTGCCAGAATCAGTAAAACACCTTGTCAGAATCAGTTAAACACTTTGCTAGAATCTGTTAACACTCTTCAGACCGGATATATAAAAAATCGTTCCAAACGGAACGATGACTTTTGAAGTAAAAAAAGGACATTTATTTTTTAATTTTGACTTCAAATCTATGTTTTATATTAAGAATACATGTTAAAAATTATATTTGTGCTAAAAAATATACAGCTTTCACTTATTTTGACTTTGAAATTACACGCAGAAAAACGTAAACACTGAATTTGTCCGTCCGCCATTTTGGATTTTTTCCGATCAACTCGACTTAACAGGTCGTAAACAAAATGCAGTCTGAAAATGACTACAATGCATCTAGTGATGTAGATTCCTGTTTTGATGATTATTCAGAGGACTTGGAAACGTCTGATGAGTTGGATGGCGAAAATACAGCTCAGAACAACTCAGATCACCAGCCGTAAATGTAAAGGTAATGTTAACGAAATGACAGCTGATTTTGAAAAGTAGTAAAACAGTCGTTTTAGTGGGCTATTGTAGTCAGTATAGCTGCTTTCTGTTTGTTTTTGAAAAAAAGAAACAAATATTTCACCTTTCAAACAGTTAACAAAGAACTCATGGCACCAGGAAATAAATATAAAGTGAATCTGACGTAACTTCTGAATCAGCTGATTTTTCTGACCTCATTTGCCCTGTGTCTCTGCTTTTAAAAATTATTATTTACATCATATGACTTTATGATTGACAGTATTCCTTTGTACGGAAAATGTAATGTGTGTCAATTTACGTGTGTACACTTAACTGTAACTTTGAATTCTATTGTTGATCTGTAAAAATTAATTTTAAATTGTTCTTCTTGCAGATGTTTTGGTTATGATGGACTTGATGAAGTCCCACCTTCCAACCCTCCACCTTTTTCGCCTGAGAGGGTTCCAGTCTGCAACTGTCAGAGGTAAGCACCAGAGAAAATACAAAGCAGTTTTTGAGACCCATTGACTTCTTCAAGCTGTAATTTTATGAAAGAATAATAGAAAATATATATAAGAAAAGGGTGTTTCCTGTTTGACAGTATATTAGAGAGAAGCCAACAAAATGGGGGATGAAATTATGGGTTCTTGCTGATGCTGTTAGTGGATATACTTTGATGTTTATTTAGGTAGGATCACTGCAAATGGACCATTTGGTTTAGCTTATACTGTAGATAGTTATGAAAGTAGTGGACAAGAGTGACCAGCCAATTAACAAGTACAATGTTTTGAGAAAGACCAATAAATATTGGAAAACTCTTTTTTTTCATTTTCTGGATATTGCTATGGTAGATGCTTACATTTTATTTCAAGACTAGCAGAAAAAACACCCAAATGTAGAAGACCAGCTAGATATGGTCAGCTAGATTTTACAGAAGAACTAATCCGGAATTGGGGAACATAAGTTTGTATGATGATGCACTACTCGCTTCAAAGCCACCAGTTTTTTCTCAGCACACCATGGACCCCAAGTTTACAGAGACAAAAAGAAGTTGTAAGCTTTGATATCAAATTGTAAAGATTGAAATAAAAATTTAAATGTAAAGTTTGTAATATTTTCTTAAAATGTGTTCATGCAGGTAGGAATTGTCTGTCAGAATACCACAAGCCTTAGTAGGAAATATATAAAGATGTGTTGAGTCTTTATTATGTCACCCTCATAACTGATTTTACTTATGTGTTAGTGATCATACAGTGTTACACTAGAAATATGTCTACTGAAGTCATATTTCATTATTTTAGCTAAGATGTTGCAGCTACCTAAAATAACTGTAATGTAATCAGTGGAAGATTTAAAAAAATTTTTTTTTTTTTGGGAAAAGCCTAGTTATGTAACATTTCAAAAATTTGCATAATTTTATTATTTAATGTTGAATTGTTTTGGAAATGTAACATGTAATGCAGAAATGGTCAGACTACAATAAAATATGACTGTTGTTAATTGTTCTGATAATACTTTATTTTTTTCTTCTTTGTGAAATATCATGTTTATAATTTTTGTGTATTTTTCCTGTTGACTTTCCTTCAATTTTTTAAAACTCGCATCAATATAAATTTTTAAAATATTAATTTTACATCTAAATATGGTAGTCTCTTAAATTACAAACAATTTGATGTATAACACTCTTGGGTAGACTTCAAATTATAATGTATCAAGGAACATTAGAAGTCAGATATGTCAGAGTATGAGAAAATGATACAAAATATCAGGTCTGAAGAGAGTTAAACACATTGCGAGAAGCTGTAAAACTGCACCTTCCCATGAGAAAAACAAATCTTTCTCAGCACCAACAATACAAAACTTGTTTAGTATAATTACCACAAGAAGAGTTTTTACAGTAACAGTAACACATTTCCTCACTATGAATAACATATAATAGGAAATTACCATAAATAATGCTCGAAAAGTGTTGATGGCAATGACAGAAGAAGCAGACTGTCTTAAGTTCTTGTAAGATGACGCATATGATAATTAATGAGTCTGTGATGAGTGAACTCTCAATAGGGGTAAGAAAAATTATCATACTCACAGGCCATTGGCTAAATCGGTGGTTCCCCTGTAAAGGGCCTCGTCGTCAAATTTCTGATACCAGCCAAAATAAAAAAGAACTGCTGCATCTAAGGGTATCTCGCCGTACGTTTTCTCCCAGTTCTCAAGCTGAGGATAGAAAAACACAAGGTATCAAACATTCTCATGACTTTCTGTATCTCCCCCCCCCCCCCCCCTTCCTTTTCCCTTTTTTCTGTCAGTCCTTCTATTAGTCAATGGTAAATCGCTGGTGCTACGGAGTTCGCGCACTGAGATCCTCCTTGTGTTATCTAAGTGTCACGGATTGCTTCACATGCTATGCAGTAGTGGTCCAACAATGGCCAAAACTCAAGAGTATCTAAACTGGGTCGTCAAAGGTGTTTACCTTCGCACACGTTTACTCTTGGCAGAGATGTAGATAGAAGTGTAATGACGCTTCTATCCGAAAGGAATGTTCACAAGATAATTCAGAAGTCAAGAACCATGCCGCATAGGGCTGAGCAATGGTTAAATTATATCTGTCCGTCGCCTTTTGTGAAGGCTTTAAGCAATGGTTTTTAGCACGTTCAAGCCCCCAGCTGAGTTAGTTCAGCGAATTTCCTCTTATAATGGTATAGCTCTGTTAAGAGGTAAATATATGTCTATATACATACATGTAATAACTGAATCAACTATGTTTGTTTAGTTTTAAAACAACAAGTAACAAATTTAATAATGAATTAGTCTTTAACAGTTAAACTAAGGAGGAAATGATGAATTTTGCTGTAAATGTAAGTTTTCGTCAAGAAGACGTCTTCTTCTTCTTCTTTGATCCTTAGCCGCCTTATGTCAAAGCAGTCAGTGGCCATCACGCCTGGTAGCGTCTTGTAGGGCAACAACAAATTGATTCCACTTTGCTCGGTCGGTGGCCATCCTTCGTATAGTGCCCCAACTTTGGTTCATTCTTTGCATCTCAGCCTCCACAGTCCTCCGCCAAGTTGTTTTTTTTTGTCGGTGTTACGGTATTTTATTGAAGTCGTCCGCTATGGTTGGCAGTGTGCTACTTCTAGGGTCACAGCGTTTAATATAATTTGATGTTAAGAATTCACGGACTACTGAACGCTATGTACACGATCGATTTATGACGTGTTAGCGTTGATAGGTCACGCATCGTGACTTAGATACGAGAACCTTTTTACGTTGACCGTCAAGCTGTGAAGACGCGTCCTATAGACGTCCAGTGTTGGGCATTGTATTGCCACATATATGTATAATTACTTCGAAGTAGGGACTCAGGGTCAGTCCCAAGTTATGTGAATCAAATAATATAAATAGGTTAGTATATAACCGACTTCAAGGAAAGATTATTTACATTCCATAATATTATATTCATCAGACTCATACGCTCATTGTCGGCCGTTGGAATCACCAACCGCGCGTGCACATAGCTATGCTGTTCTGGCTATATTAACTCATTTACTGGACACGGACTGAGAATACTATATGGATTCAAATGTACTCAATTGTAGATGTATGCTTATAATGAATAATACTTGTGATGTGTTACCGTCAATAAATGTTGGACTTGTGGACTCGAATACTTGGACTTACCCACGTTATTGAAATTGCGGTTGGTTGCTTCAACTTCCATTGTTGATTGTTTTTATTCCTGGTGAACTCTCTTGCATGAGAAATAATATTAATGGTAACGAGGTTCATACGGAACCAATGTTTTCTTAGACATTCATTAATCAATGAAACCTTTACGTTTGACCCCAACTGGGATAATGATAAACAAGCAAAGCATACCATTTCAACTAAAAATAAAAGAGAATGAAAGACCCACAACAACCGACCTGCAACAGTGGTGGCCTGATGTGGCTGTGGACTTTTAAGTCTCACTAGATTGAAAGAAAGAATTCCCTTCAAGCAGAATCGAAATGGACATTTTTTTCTAGTTGTACACCGGTGACGTCGTACGATAGCAACAGAACGAACTCAGCTGAATGGCAGCGCCAGTCATCGACCTGCAAATAATTCTGTCAAAACACGTCTTTGAACGATTGAAACTAATTTCAACTTTCATGAACTGGTCATACGAGTTCCTTATCTTGTTGGTAAAACTGGCACTGTAAAAACCTATCGTTTCTAAAAGCTAAGTACTCGTTTGTACATTAAACAATGTTAAGTCCATGTTAGTCACCGGCACGTCCTTTCAAAAGCATCTGTTAACCGTTGTATGTTTCATGTTCCCATATGTATTTATATCGTGTAGTTAACTTTCGTGGGCGGTAGGGGGGAATCAAAACTGATTCTTATGGCTTTTCGGACGTCAAGATCAGTTTTGATTGTTCTGTAAGGGCGTTAAATAATCGCATTTGGCGAAGAACCCCATCGATGATTCTGCCGATGGCTTGTTTGTTCGTATTTGCCATTATTTGACCTTGCATGTTAGGTGTCCAGTACTGTGAATAACTGGTGTATTTTACTGTATTCAGTTTCATTTTATTGAGTTTTGTATTATAGTTTGTAATCTATCTCGTCAATCCTGACCTTGCTATCTTTATGTTCATTTATATGTATTGTAATAACCGTCAGGTGAGTCCTGTGACGTCATTAGTTTTTGCATTAGTACTTTTTTTCTGTATATTGACCTACATTTAGTTTAATCTTTGACCTTTCAATACTTCCGATCTCTATGCTTAGTTTTGTAAATTCATTTATTTTTGTGAAATTGTCAATTGTATCTCGTACTTCTGTGTTGTAAACTTTTGGTTAATAAATTAAATTGTTTGTATTGATCTCATATATTAATAACATAATGATATTACTATAAATTGGTTTTTAATGATATGGAAAATTAATTTGATTAATTTTTTATTAAATTAGATGATGACTTCGGTGACGTCATCACTTTGCAATAGTAGTCCAATACATGATTGAGGCATTTTATATATTATGACTAGGGCATACTAGCATAATATATAGTTATTAATAACTATAAAATTTATGGTCCACTTTGTGTAGGACATACATTTCAGATATTAATGAGTACACTGTCCTAGTACTACAGTGTTTACTTAGTACATATAATTGATTAAATAACATAATGATGGAGGGATAATACCCATAATTATTAAATTTTGATATTAGGTGCATGATATAAATTCAGCATCTTAAATAAATAAATAGCATAACTATTTATGATATATATTAGTAGGTACATATAATATTATTACAAAATATTATATAATGGTGGGACTTACCAATAATAGTACAAGAATATTATAGGTGTTTATATTGAGTATTCATACACTGATTAATTACAAATAATTACATAAATTCTATTGGTGATTACGAGAGACTAGTAATTATTTACAAAATTATTGTCAAGATGCTTAACTTAGACTATTTTATTAAAAACGGGAAAGATTTTGGTAAAAAAGGAGAAGCTCTAGAAGCATACGCAGTGGCGGAACTTGCGAAATATGAAGCAAAGATGGAAGAACTTGAAAGAAAAGAAACTGAGAAAAAAGCTGAATTGAAACGAGAGAAAGAAGAACTTGAAAGAAAAGAAGCTGAGAAAAAAGCTGCATTGAAGAAGGAAGAAGAAGAGCGTGAACTTAAGTTAGAAAAACAAAGAGAAATTGCTAGACAAGAAGAAGAGAATAAATTCAGACGAGAGGAAATTATAAGACAACAAGAAATGGAATTGGAACGTCTTAAATATGAAACAGCAAAATTTCAGGCACAAAGTGCTGCTGCAAGCCAGAATGATAATGCTCAAAATGGATCTTCATTCAATCATAACAAACCGTATTACAACTTTAAATTACCACATTTTAAATTGAACTTCGACGACCTTGGATCGTACCTGGCACGGTTCGAACAGGTATGTTTAACATATAACTTACCAAAACAAGCATGGGCTTTAAAACTTAGTGAATTGTTGGACGGGGAACCATTAAGTGCAGTTCAAAATGTTGACCCAACAATAGCTGGCGACTATGACGCCATTAAAGCCTTATTATTACGTCGTTTCCATTTGGACGAAGAGGGTTGCAGGTTACGTTTTAAAAGTATTCTACCAGATTCTAATAAAGACTTTGCATGTTTTATTGCGAACATACGCAATACCTTTAACAGATGGGTGGAACTGGCAGGTGTCAACAAATCATACGACAAGTTAGTCGATTTGTTACTGAGGGATAAAGTGTTATCCTCGGTCAGCCCACCGTTCTTTGCTTTTTTGCAAGAACGTAAACCATCTACTATCGATGAGTTAGAAAAAATTTCAATACATTATTGCACTGCTCATCCGAATGCAAGCATTTCCAACTCGCTAATAAAAGAACCTCTACCTGTGGCCTCTAATATGTCATACCACAACCATGACAAACCAAGAACACACAGCGTAGATAGAAGCCGCTTCAAAGGAAATTATAATATTAATTTTCATAAAGGACAGAATAATTCTAACAATAAGAGTGATGTTAATAGGGGAAGACCACAAAATAGGAATTATTCACCTCATTCGAGATACAACAATGGTCAACATAACACAAATCATAATCGATCATATAACTATAACACTAATAATAGTTGGAATAACAATAATCATGGCTCGAGACATCGAGATAACAGTTACTACAGGGGACAACGGGATAATTCTAATGATCATTCTCGTCATCGATCTCAGTCTCGTAGATCGTCTCAGTATCATCACCATACAGGGGCAGCAATTACTAACAATACAACCCCAGATGTTCCACAAAACGATAAAGTAATACAATCTTCTGCTACATGTTACGCTATGAATTATAACGTGGCAAATAGTTGCCCAGAATGTAATCTTGTATTTCAGAAGGCAAAGGAGACTGTCTTGAATTGCGGACACATTCTCCCAGAAGTCGGTCTAGCGGCTAATGATGGAACAGGCTCTCTGATTTTTAACAGAGGGATTGTAAACGGATCTATCGTTTCAGTGTTGAGAGACTCCGGATCGACCACCATTGGAGTCCGGCAGTCACTTGTTCATCCCAGTTGTGCAACAGGGGAACATGTCAGGTGCATGACTTTTGGTGGGACAATAGAATTTTATCCCACTGCTATAATACATGTTAACACACTTTTTTTCACAGGTAATGTTAAGGTATGCATGTTAAGGAACCCAATTGCAGATCTTGTGGAGGGTCGCATACATGGAAGCAAGGATTGTTCACCAGAGGAGATTATTGAATGGGAGAAAAATAATCTATACATTGGAAATGCTGTGACAACTAGAGCGCAGACGAAACTATTAGAGACTATCGACACTAATAAGGAGGAACCAGACAAACAGGAAAATATTGATGTTCATTCTTCAATTGACCGAGCGTCCTTCTCTGTCAAACAGAAAAAAGACAAATCATTAAAAAAAAATTTTGCTCTGGTCAACGATTTTGACAATCTTACCTTGAACAATAAGAATAATCATTGGTTTATGATTAAAAATGATATCTTAATTAGGTGTTTTATGGATAAGTCTCAAGTAAAACAACAAGTCATGGTACCTTTCGCATTTAGACGGTACATCCTTCAACATGCACATGATTCCAAGTGCGCAGGTCACATGGGATATACTCGGACACGTTCTCGAGTATTATCTTCATTTTTTTGGCCAGGAGTGTCACGAGATATTTCACAGTACGTACACTCTTGTACTATATGCCAGGAAGTGAAAGCACGCGGAGCTTTTCACACGGTGCCTATTCAGGCTTGTGACATATCTGTGAGACCTTTTGACAAAATGGCCATTGATATTATTGGTCCACTCTTACCTTCAGCCAGAGGACATAGATTTGTTCTCACGTGCATTGATTTATGCACACGATGGCCAGAAGCCATCCCATTGAAGACCACCACTACCACAGATGTAGCTGTTGCACTACATCTGATCTTTTCTAGAGTAGGTTTTCCTAAGAAGTTGTTATCAGACCATGGATCTCAATTCATATCTGATACTATGACAGAGGTAATGAAAACCTGGAATATAGATAGGAATCTCAGTAGCATTTATCATCCCATGAGTAATGGTGCAGTAGAAAGACTTAACCATACACTTAAACAACTATTACATAAGGTTACGGTTAGACATCCACAGGACTGGGACAGAGTACTCCCAGCTGTTTTGTTCGCCTATCGAGAGGTGCCATATGAACAAACTGGCTTCTCTCCATTCCAATTAGTCTTCGGTGCTCCACCAAGAGGTCCTATGGGACTAATAAAAGATTTATTGATTGACTCCGAGATGACTCAGGATATCCAGTCATCCTATGAATATGTAATTAATCTCCGGAGTAACATTATTGAATCTTGCCTAATGGCAACAGCTTCATCTGAGGCTGCAAAAGCGAAAGCTAGAACTTTGCAAAATAGAACTAGACGATTACGTCAATTATTTCCAGGAGATCAAGCTTATGTGTTACTTCCACATAATGACAATAAACTACTTATCTCATGGAATGGTCCTTACCAGGTTATTGATAAGATTTCTGATGTCGACTATGTCCTAGATATTAAGGGACATAACAAAATATACCATATAAATATGCTCAAACAATTTCGTACTCGTCCAGAACATCTACAGGCTATTTTTCACGAACTAGATGACACATTGGTACCTACATGTCACTATTCTAATCTGTCAGTTATTCAGGAAGAAGAATCTTCTTTTCCAGAGGTACAGATGGCGTTACCTGTACCTATAGTACAATCTACTGAATCTTGGCGGGACGTAACCATCTCTTCTTCGGTTACACCGCAACAGCATCATCAGATTGCTGATCTTTTACAATCTTTTCCAGATGTGTTGACCGACGTACCGGGTCGCACATCAGTAATTAGTCACGACATTACTCTTAATGATGATGCACCAATTCGTGTACATCCCTATTCTGTTTCACTACACTTTCTTACTAAAACTACTAAAGAACTGGAGCAGATGTTGTCTCTAGGTATTATTGAGCCTAGTAACTCTCCATTTTCTTCACCACTAGTCATTGTCAGAAAGAAGGACAACAACATTCGTCTATGCGTGGACTATAAGAAGCTAAATGCTCAGACTATAGTTGATAGCGAACCACATCCACTTCTTGACGATTTACTTCCTCGTCTATCCAACGCAACAATTTTCACAAAGATAGACTTAACTAAAGGTTACTGGCAGATACCATTAACCGAAAAAGCTAAATACTACACAGCGTTTTCCACCCCACAAGGTCTATACCAGTGGAATGTGATGCCTTTTGGGCTTGTGAACGCTCCAGCAACCTTTATTCGCATGATGCGAAATATTTTATCAGGTAGACCAGACATCATTACATACATCGACGACATATGCTTATTTAGTTCGTCATTTGAGGAACATTTTTCGGGGCTTAGATGTGTTTTGGAAATACTACGGGATAATCATTTAATCGCGAAACCTACGAAAATACAAATTGCGTTTCAGGAGATAACCTTCCTGGGACATATTATTGGAGCAGGACGTATTCAAACGGTTCCTTGTACGGTATCCAAAATTTTAAACTTATCAGTTCCTCAAACGAAGAAGCAAGTTAGGAGCTTATTAGGGTTAGTCCAATACTACAGCAGATTTGTTCCTAACTTGTCATCCATCACGGCTGTCTTGTCATCTTTATTAAAAAAAAGACATGCCGTTGAAAGTGACATGGACTGACAAATGTGACAAAACATTCCGAAAAATCTTAACCATTTTTTCACACCCACCGATTTTGCGACTAACTGATGCTTCTAAAAAGTTTATCCTTCGTACAGATGCCAGTAATTACGGGATTGGCGCTTGTCTGCTCCAATGTCACGAAGACATACTACATCCGACTCTTTACATCTCACGCAAACTCAAGACACCAGAAACTAAATACTCAACAGTGGATAAAGAGTTATTGGCTGTCGTGTGGGCCATCAACAAGTTAGAAAAATTTCTACTGGGTGCTCCCTTCGTGATCCAAACAGATCAGAAGGCGGTGGCATCGTTACGTCGCGGTAACCACAAAAGGCTGAAACTTACGAGGTTTGCTATCCTCCTTCAACCATTCGAATTCACCATTGAATACATATCGGGGACAGAAAACATCGTTGCCGACGTACTCTCAAGAAATCCTTCGGAAGACGAGTCATGAATACGGATAGTCTTCAAATAACTTCACAAAAGTTATCATACCAAGAGACAGAATCCGATTAACGAATTATCAACCTATGAATGAAACATCAACGATTATTCAGAGAAACAAACAATAGGGACGTTCGTCAAACGAAATTAATGAAAGCAAGAGACATATTGTTCGTATTTACACGTGGACTTTGGCTTGTGTCCATTCCTAATACAACTGGTACCAAGATAGTCGGAAAGAAAATCTGAATTCAAATTGGACAACTTTCGTTATGTGACATGACTAATTGAACGTTATGAAATTTAAATTCAGTCAGGATCGGAACATTTGAACAGTTTTCATAATGGAACTTTACGTGTATTCACCAGGAAAATAAGGACGTCTGGATCTTCATATCCAAGATTACTTAGTTTCTACTTATTGATTGAATTAATAAAGAAATAAAATTAAATTGAAATGTGAGAAAAAAATAAGAAAAATGAAAAAAATATAAGAAAGAAAACAAATGAATCTCACACAAGTATTAGATAATGTTCTTAGATGTAATTATGAATGTAATAATGATATAATATATTATTATTTAGTTAATTAAGTTAATTGGTTAGTAATTACTCAACACACATAGTTAACGTTAGAAAAAAACACCACCTACTGATTTTATACCTTATTTTTCTGCACGTTACTTGTCTTTACTCCTCATTTGTCTTTTTCTTATGACATCTTCTTTCACTTTCGTTAATTAGATTGTTAATAACTTGATTACTTACACATACACTATGAGTAATTAGTTCATTTTTAATTGATTATAATAATTTCAGGACATCTTACGTTCGTACTTAGTTAACACTTACGTTAATTAATTAGTTAATTAGTTAACGACTGTCGACAATCCTCTGGGTAATTTAATTTACATGTATAGCATGACTGTTAATATATTACATGATTTATATATTATCGACATGACCACGACACTGTTCTAGACAGAACATCGTAGGCCATAGGTTGGGTTTTTGTAAAATTTTTCATAGTTTTGAATAAGATAGTTTTAAAAAATCTATCTAATAGATTTTTTTTCCCCGGCGGGCAGGGAATTGTTACGGTATTTTATTGAAGTCGTCCGCTATGGTTGGCAGTGTGCTACTTCTAGGGTCACAGCGTTTAATATAATTTGATGTTAAGAATTCACGGACTACTGAACGCTATGTACACGATCGATTTATGACGTGTTAGCGTTGATAGGTCACGCATCGTGACTTAGATACGAGAACTTTTTTACGTTGACCGTCAAGCTGTGAAGACGCGTCCTATAGACGTCCAGTGTTGGGCATTGTATTGCCACATATATGTATAATTACTTCGAATTGTTACGGTATTTTATTGAAGTCGTCCGCTATGGTTGGCAGTGTGCTACTTCTAGGGTCACAGCGTTTAATATAAATTGATGTTAAGAATTCACGGACTACTGAACGCTATGTACACGATCGATTTATGACGTGTTAGCGTTGATAGGTCACGCACCGTGACTTAGATACGAGAACCTTTTTACGTTGACCGTCAAGCTGTGAAGACGCGTCCTATAGACGTCCAGTGTTGGGCATTGTATTGCCACATATATGTATAATTACTTCGAAGTAGGGACTCAGGGTCAGTCCCAAGTTATATGAATCAAATAATATAAATAGGTTAGTATATAACCGACTTCAAGGAAAGATTATTTACATTCCATAATATTATATTCATCAGACTCATACGCTCATTGTCGGCCGTTGGAATCACCAACCGCGCGTGCACATAGCTATGCTGTTCTGGCTATATTAACTCATTTACTGGACACGGACTGAGAATACTATATGGATTCAAATGTACTCAATTGTAGATGTTTCTTATAATGAATAATACTTGTGATGTGTTACCGTCAATAAATGTTGGACTTGTGGACTCGAATACTTGGACTTACCCACGTTATTGAAATTGCGGTTGGTTGCTTCAGCTTCCATTGTTGATTGTTTTTATTCCTGATGAACTCTCTTGCATGAGAAATAATATTAATGGTAACGAGGTTCATACGGAACCAATGTTTTCTTAGACATTCATTAATCAATGAAACCTTTACGTTTGACCCCAACTGGGATAATGATAAACAAGCAAAGCATACCATTTCAACTAAAAATAAAAGAGAATGAAAGACCCACAACAACCGACCTGCAACAGTCGGCCTCTCTTTCGTTTTCCTTCAGGGGTCCATAGCATAGCTGTTCTTGTGATGGCATCGGGGTCTCTTCTGAGGACATGGCCAACCACTTGGTCTGGAAATTTTTAATCCCTTGTATGACGGGTGAATCTGCAAAACACTTGGTCTGGGAAAGTTTCTCTTATGACGGGTGATCAAATTCCTAGGTTTACAGTCTTCACATTTTAAGTCCTGGTCCGTTAGGTTGTTCAGTCTCTGTATTTATGAAGGCGGGCTTACTTTTTTAAGGTTTTAAGTTTCCCAAATACTTCGATCTGTTACTTATAATACAGGAATTCTTGGTCCAATCCTTTTCTTTTTGGTTTTTTTGCAGTTGCTAATGTGACGTGCTATGCAGTCTCTGTTCTGTGTCTCTGATTTCGCTAGAAAATATTTCCAGTTTGCAGTTCAGATCACAGATCGTCTTTCCGTCGAGTATTCCAATGAAATTCAATCTATATCCCGGCGCTCACTTCAATCCAATTGAATATCTTTAGACTATGTTGTTCAAGGTGTTTAATTCAAAAAATCCCCTGCGTGTTTAACATATTAAATTTAATATTCCAACGCGTGACCTCTTTCAAATCATGCGGTAATATTTCCGGTGGCCTCTCACAACATGTGACCATGTTTGCCTGGCGTAATGTCTTCCGCCAAGATGTCTACCCAGACAGATTACCTGTAACAATCACCAGGGATTGTCCCACCTGGGGTCAAATGTTGGACCGACGCGTTTCAAAAGATGGTCAGACTGAGAGAGTAGATAAACGTATGATCGGTATAATTACCTGGTATTATCGCATTTACCTAGCGGAACGTAAACAATTCTGCGTGTAAAGCAGATACATCCGTAGGGGAGTAGAGTGTTACAGACTTCATCCTACTAATCCAACATAGAGCGTAAACAGAATGAAAGGCATGATTTATACCAAATAGAAGCGATAGCTTAGAAAAATAAAGAAATAGAAATGATACTGCCGTTGGGCTGAAGGTGTGAGACAGCCACCAAAAGAACACGTACAGACGTTCTGTGACACTAAGGGAGGAGATTGGAGCACTGATGGAGTTGTCCGTGTGCAATAAAGTTCTTCTTCTTCTTTTTCTTGCGATCGCATCTTTGATGATTACACCGTCAGACGAGTTCTCATGGTGAATTCGACTGTTGTTTGAAGTTCCTCTTTAACTCCATATAGCTTTGAGTTTAGTGTTGAGTCATTGGGCCAGTATATCTTTCTTAACTGGTCATACAGAGGACAGTCCTGTAGAACATGCTCAGCAGTTTGTTCGTTTAATCCACATGTGCACAGTGGTGAAGCAGACAATCGTAGCAGTTTGTTATGCCCTGTCCTGAGTCGAAAAATAGTTATCTGTCCCTGCCGGTCGAGAGTGTGATAGTCGTCTTTGGGTTGGTTCTTTTCTCTTCTGATAGTCTGGATAGCTCTCTTTTTCTCAAAGTATGTGACTTCATTATCTTCTTGTTCACATTCTCCTCCCTTTTTTGCAAGTTTATCTGCCTTTTCATTTCCGGGTACACCACAATGAGATGGTACCCACTGAAGTATGGTTCTCTTTTTGGCAGCTACCTTGTTTAGTTCATTTCTCAGATGCGGGAGTTTACCACCCTTGAGAGCTTGCAGGACAGACAGTGCATCTGTGAGGATGACTACCTGGTGGCAGTCAGAGTTGGTGTTATAAATCATATTTGCAGCTTGCTCTAGAGCTTGAACCTCAGCTGTATAGTTGGAACAGAATTTACCAGTGGGAATGTGCCTAGTCTCATAGTGGTTGTCAGGATATGAGATAAAGATACCGGCACCTCCATTCCTAACAGCATTAGTTGCTGATCCATCTGTATAGGCATGTATCCATGATTGATCGGGATAGCTTTCTTGGATCATACTCAATGTAGCAGTTCGTTTTTGCAGATCATTATACTCACATCCACTTGTGAGACCACTGACTGATGTATTAATTTGGAGGGCACTGCTGGCCTGCTCCCATGGTACAGGGTATAGGGTGGGCTTCAGTGGTGTTGTCTTCATGGATAGGTCTTCTTGATGCTGTCTTATAAGTCTTTTCCCCCGATGCACAAAGCTGCTACGCTTTAGACGTCCCAATGCCAGATCATCTAGTCTTGCCTTCATTGGGTGCATTGGCATACTGTTGTACTTTTCCATCTGGATCATGGTTTTTGTGTCTCTTCTATGGGACAATGTCTGTAATCCAGCAACCTTCTGCATCTCTGTTATTGGTGTAGTTTTCATGGCTCCTGTAATGAGCCTGAGAGCTTGATTTTGCACCTTGTCCAAAGACTGCAGATGTGAGTTAGCAGCTGATGACCATGCTGCTGAGCTAAACTCTAAGTGTGGTCTTATTACTCCATTATAAATCTTCTTTAGATTTCGTTCATTTGCTCCCCAGTTGGTACCTGCTAATTTTCTGAGTATGCCTAGTCGTCTTCGGGCCTTTCCTTCTGCGTTTTCAATATGCTTATTCCATGTAAGCCTTTGGTCAAATGTCACCCCAAGATAGGTGGGGTAGCTTTCTTCCTTGATCACGGTTGTCCCTAGGTGTATGTTAGCTGATTTGTCCTTGGGGGCGAGGGAGAACAGTGTTGTGGAGGTTTTGTCTGTGTTTATTGTGATAAGCCATTTCTCTGCCCATGACACTAGCATGTCTGCTGCCCGCTGCATTCTATAATTTGCTGTGGTGACATTTTCATCAGCGCACCAGAGTACTAGGTCATCTGCATATAAGACAGCTTTAACTCCTGCAGGGAGATCTTTCACCAGGTCATTGATGTAAACAAGGAAGAGTGTTGGGGAAATTACTCCTCCTTGAGGTACCCCCTGATGGAGCAACACTTTTCTGCTCTGCAGACCGTCAAGAGTGACTCTAGTTCTCCAGTTATGCAAGTATGACTGGATCCATTTCATCATGTTGCCTTGGATTCCACTTCTCCTAAGTTTTGCAATGAGGCCATCTTTCCACACCTTGTCAAAGGCCTGCTGGAAGTCGACCCAGATCGTTAGGACCTTTTTCTTCTCCTGGAAGGCATCTTCTATTGCTTGAGACAAGTAAGTAACTTGGTCTTCTATACTGTAGCATTCTCTAAGACCTGCTTGTTCCGGCACCAGGATCTGCTCAGACTCTAAATACCATTTCAATCTGTGGTTGACTATTCGCTCCATAGTCTTCCCAACACAGCTTGTGAGACTGATTGGCCGGTAACTTGCAGCCTCGGTCTTACATTTCCCTTTCTTTAGTATGGGTATTGTGATGGCTTCTCTCCATACTTGGGGTACCGTTCCTTTCAACCAGCTGAGGTTGAATATCTCAAGCAGTTTTGTCTTTGCTGCTGAGCTCAGATTTACTAGCATTTCGTTGCTGATTTTGTCTGGGCCGGGTGACTTTTGAAACTTAAGCTTGGAAATAGCCTTCTGTAGTTCTCCTAGTGTGATGGGTTCCCTCATTGGGGCAGGAGTATCTGTCTGTCCCATGGTTGCCAGTATTTCTTTTCTTATCTCTCTCTGATGATCTATGTTAATGAGTAAGTTGCTTTCTGAACTGTATCTTCTAGCAAACAAGTCTGCAGCTTGTTTTCCTCTGAAAAGTTTGCCACCTTCATCCAATGTGATAGTCTGCCTAGGTGAGGAACGCTCTTCATTTAGAGACTTGACTAATCTCCAAAGTTTCCTGCCGTCTTTCTCAAGGTTCAGCGATGCCGTTTTAGTTCTCCAGCTTTTTCGTTTTTCTTCTAGCTTTGTTCTCTGAAACTCTGCTACAGCCTTTTTCCATTTTTTGTGAGTTTCAAGTGAAGGCTGAGACTCTGCGTCCTTTCTAGCCCTGTCCATAGCTTCCTGACGTTCTTGGAGTGTGCTGGACCAGTATGGTATGTAGTTACGCCGGCATCCTTTGGGAATGGTTTCTTTTGCAGCTTGTAGTATGCATCTGTTGAAGTCTTTTACCACTTCATTAATGTCTCTGTTCTGCACCTTGAGGGTAGACAGCAGCGTGTTCACCTGATGCCTGAATAAACCCCAGTTGGCTTTTTTGTAGTTCCATCTTGTAATGGCTGGGCCTGTACTGAGAGTTGTACTCTGGACAGTAAGAAAGATTGGGCGATGGTCGCTTCCCCCTAGTTGGTCTCCTACTTCTCTACTAATAGATCCAGCTATATCTGGTGTGGAGAAGGCAAGATCTGGTGTTGAAGTTGTGTGCCATCCTCTGGAGTAGAAGGTAGGAGTATCTGTGGCATTATTGACTAGGATTAGGGAGTGATCATCTTGCCAAGTTTCAACCTCTTCACCTCTGTGATCCAGATGGTTATAGCCCCAGCTCTGGGAGTGGCTATTAAAGTCTCCAACTGCTATAAAGTTGGTGGCTGGTACCTGTATAGAGCTGAGACTCAGGGGTTTGTGGTTCGGACAGTAATAGTTCAGGAGTTTTATTTCCATCTTGTCTACCTTTATCTGCAACAGCTGATATTCTGCTCCATCCATGAAGGTTTTCCTTTCGTGTGCAGGAATGTTATTCCTTACAAGAGTAAGTACTCCTCCTTTTCGTCTATCTTTTCTGTCGGATCTGAAGCATTGATATCCCCTTATTTTAAAGGTTTGATCTGCTTTCAAGTGAGTCTCTTGGATACAGCAAACACTGACTTGCTTCTCATACAAGATGTTTTCCAGCTCTGTCTTTTTGCTGTATCCAGCCTGCTTGCTGTTCACTCCCTCTGCATTCCAGTGCATCATGACAAGTGGCACTCTGGGTTTCTCTTTTTCTGTTTTGTTTTGGTCAGTAGTTCTCCTCCGCCGTCTGCTGACTCCACAAGACGGTCTAGAGGGTCCTCCAGTAGCTGAGGGTGGGCTCTGTCGAGGCTCAGAGCCCGGCACTGCACCTGCCTGGTGGAGCTCCACAGGGCGAGCACCAGTACGAGATTTATTTGACGGTGTACTCTCCATAGAAAAAAAAAAGCGAGTTGCGTGATACTGTGGTTTCCGGTGCGTCTTCTGGCCCAGTATCTATGACTTTAGCACCTGTTCAACGGGAGAGTGGGCTCATCCCTAATCTGTTTATGTTCCCAGTAGTAGACTATTCGCAAGCAGCCTGGGGGTGTCACTGCTCTGCGCGGACCTTGTTTACCGAGGCGGCGTCCGAGCTCATATGGTGAAAATATGGTTGCGTTATCTTCAAAATAGCCCTGTCTTTCCCATGGCTTTTCTGCCATCCTGCAACTTTGAGTTAGGGAGTTCTGAGCTCCAGTCTCTTTCCCAGGCATTTTATCCTGGCCTGGCACGCATACAGAGGACCCCACTTCTGGTTCTAAGTTAGCAGTTGGGGATAGGTGGGGTAGCACACTGTGCATTCCCCGTCATCCAGGGGGCTCTCCAACTATGCAGAGCTTGCACAATGCTGTGCTCTGGTTCTGGGCTCTCCCAAGGAATCCTCACGTCCTGCACAGAGCCACTTCCAGATACCCACCACCTGCCAACCCTCCATTGTAGAAATCTCCTGCTTGCGGCCATCCAGTCAAGAGCCAGTATTAAGTCTGGTGCCCAAGTGATCCCCCCAAGCTCAGTGTGCAATGCTGGGTTCTCATCATGCTGCAACACAGGGGGGATTGTGATGCTCAGCCATCTCTCTCAACTCTGCACCGATAAGTGACATCGAGGACTTAACTGTGCCTCAGTACTGGGAGGCCCCGTTTCCGGGTACACCACACACAGCCAATTGAGGCAACGGTCGCCGTGGGCGTGTCTTCAGTGGGGAAGTTGTGGAGTCTTCCTGTCCATGTTCTTGCACATCCTAACACTGCCCGCAAGACATCGGAGGTTTGGAGAGTGGCCTTCTCTGCTTTTTTGAGCCGGGGTGGGCTCCCCGGGCAAGTCTCGATGGGGATCGGGACGTGTCCATGCGCCAGTGGGCCCAGCATCGGCCGCATCTGATGGAGGACTTGCTCTGCCAGGTTTGAGTTAGTAAATTCCAACTTTGTCATCTTCTTGGCGTTGTGATGCTGGGGTGCCTGTGGATTTCCTACCGCCCCGGGTAGAAGCCAGAAGTGTACTGTGCCAGCTCTGGGGGAGATAAAGGGGGTGTTTCTGCGTCTCCTTGTGATACGTAGCCAAGGTAGGGCTCACAGTGCTCTTTCCCCGCCACCAAATTGCCTGCTGGTTACGCCGAGTTCTCCGAGGCTCTAAGCATGTGACCAAGAGTTGAAGGCAATAGGATCGTCACGTCCTGAGTCTCTGTGCCTGTACGATGTGTTCCGATCTTCAGGGAGCAGTCCACACTCGTTCCCACTCCCAAGACTTGTTCAGTATCCATCTGGCTCCTTCCCACCCACAGAGGGCGTGTACGGTGTAGTGCACCGGTTTTATTATCGAGGTTTGCTCCTCTAGATCCGTTGTGTTTAGCCTGAGGATTCGCACCCTCAGTTACCAGGACTACCTCGAGGAGGGTGTGGCTCTTCACCACGCACAACGATCTTGGGGTATGAGAGGTTTTGCTAGGCCAAGAGACGAACACCGCAATGGTCGCTCCTTTCATGAACAAGAATTCACTAGGCCTAGGGTGAAGCAAGGGGGGAAACCCACTACCCACAACACCAGCACATCATACCCCCTGTCTGTAAAAGACTTTGCCCCTAATAAAGTTCTTAAAACCAAACTAAAGAGTAGTCCCATAGCAGAAAAAACGGTGAGGGAGTGATGTGTTAGAGACTTCACTATACTAGGTCTCAGTTTTATGAGGTGGGGTGACCAGTTCCCTTCCTCCCTGCCTTTGACTTCCTAACTCAAGAGCAGAATCACGTATCCATTTAAAGCTGGGTAGAGTGAATCTACCTGGTTTCGAACCCTGTAACTTAGCCTCGATAAGCTAGCACTCTAACCAGACTGGCACTTGTAGCTTGTGTCAGTGGTACACGTAGTAATTAATCCTATATCTGTCACGTGATGTCTGTGAAAGATGAGGGGGAACAACAAACAATGAAGCAGCTTTAAAAAAAAAGCACACGTCGTATGAAAATGTACTTTCTTTTTTCATGACTTCTTTGTACCTCGCGTACGCCTGTTTCAAAACTGTGATTATTCAAGATTCCTTATGTTTCTTACTGAGAAGGAAAACCGGGAAATGGAAATTTATTTAAGTGGCCTAACCACTTCTAATTCACCATATAAAATTCAGCTACTATTAATAGATGCACAAAGAAAACACTCAAACGCATTGAAAAATTTACTGAGTTTTCATAGAAGAAGGTGATTAGAAAGCATAGCAATTGACTAGAAACAACAGAAAAAAGATAAAAGGATTTTTTAAAACAAAAACATGAAACATCTAAAATGAACGAAATGAGATTGTAGAAAACAAATAAATATAAAACAAAGAAGTTATTAGAGATCCAGGTTTATTGTTGTTATCTAATGCACTAAAAACAGAAAATAAGTTTCCCTTATTTTCTTACTTACTTACTTAGTCGTCCCTCTTCTATCCTGGGGTGTAGAGGTCATATATTCGTACCAGTTCGTCATCTTTAAGATCAGTCCCGTTTTCTGTCTGTCGTTTCTTGTAATTCAGATTTAAGACAAACAGGTTATTTATCTGTCGTGTCTTTGAAAGGTGGAGGGGCTGCCTCCTTATGGTTACAATGCATGCCGTCTGGCTGGTTCATGGTTTTATCCGTTACTTACTTAGAAGCATGAAGCACTCTGGTCAGTCAGAATCCCTCCTCACTTTTTCAGCTCGGGCTTGGGACCGGGCTGGACAGATTTCCCTTATGTTCTATTGCACAAGATTACAGTGTTTGGTCAGTTATCACTAATCATTAATTCATCATATCTTCCACACAAACAGAAAATAAATTTCTGCAAGAAATAAAGAAGTACTAATTACGTATAACTGGCCATTCACGTTCACTCTATGCAATAGAATGTATATTCATTAACAAGGACAGTTATTGTGTCAGACTCTCAGTCCATGCTACGGAACATCCAAAATGGATTGCTACGGCATGAATGGAAAGCCTCCATAGAAGCTTCGAATCTTTAAGAACTGGTGTGAATCTACTGTCTAGGTCATGCGGGGGTACGTGGCAATGAAAGAGCTGATAGACTACCTTCAAGGGCACCTATAGTAGGTGCATTGCAAATGGATAAGGGAGAGATACTAAGGACAATTAATGATCGCCTTTTGAAGAATGACACTGCAATCGATGAATCATCAATGTTAAGATTGATGGAGTTTGGCATTAGGCGTGGGACTGGCAGGGATGAACGTATGAGAGGATGCATCTGGTGTGTATACAACCAGCGCACAACAGGAACAGATAGTATCCATGCCCTTCGACGTTTGTGAGGGAAACTGAGCACCTATGGGTTTGCCCGGAGTGCAGTGATGTCGATTCTGAACAACAATAAAATGTATGGAAAATACATCGTTTTTTTTTTAACGCATTAGATAGCAACAATAAAACTGGGCCACTATAACTATTTTTCTTTACGTGTCGTGAATTTAAGTCGTTACTGAATGTTAAACGTGTTGAAGCTATTACCACCACCGTCCAGCTAAATTCATCTTTTAATAAACTTAAACATTTTTTGTTTGTACCGCTAATTTATTTTGTCCGGTCAGTTTATAGCATTACGAGCCAGTACTTATTCTGGAATCCACAGAGTAATAAAGAAGCAGAAGTAGAAAAAAAAATACGTAGAAACGATAATTGGAGACAAATGAAAATGGTGAAGACGACATGGAAAGACTTTTAGCTGATGACACGTGACATGAGGATTCGGAAAAATGTTTGTAGAAGACCTATGCTCCGTGTGGAACCGAAGAGTAATGAGCGATGAATTAATGCATTTGTTTTATTGCCAACTGAAGTCTTTAATTTACTATGAATGCTTAGTTATGTACAATCATTCATCATCAGGTGCCATCTCCACAACGAAAGTCGGCTGCAATGGATCTCCCACGTTTTCTGTTTCTTGTCTTGATGGTGCACTATGATACTCTTTCCTGTCTCTTGTCTTGATGGTGCACTCTGATACTCTTTTCTGTCTCTTCTCTTGATGGTGCACTCTGATACTCTTTTCTGTCTCTTCTCTTGATGGTGCACTCTGATACTCTTTTCTGTCTCTTCTCTTGATGGTGCACTCTGATACTCTTTTCTGTCTCTTCTCTTGATGGTGCACTTTGATACTCTTTCATGTCTCTTGTCTTGATGGTCATTCTGATACTCTTTCCTGTCTCTTGTCTTGATGGTGCACTCTGATACTCTTTTCTGTCTCTTGTCTTGATGGTGCACTCTGATACTCTTTTCTGTCTCTTGTTTTGATGGTGCACTTTGATACTCTTTCATGTCTCTTGTCTTGATGGTCATTCTGATACTCTTTCCTGTCTCTTGTCTTGATGGTGCACTCTGATACTCTTTCATGTCTCTTGTGATGGTACACTCTTTCCTGTCCATCTCTTGATGTTATCTGTCTTCCTCTTGTACGTTTGCCTTCAACTCTACCCTTCTGTTATGGTCTTCAGTAAGGTGTTATGTCTGTTTTACATGGCCAAAATATTTTAGATGTCTAATTTTGATATCCTTCACTAATTCTGTTTTCGTTCCTAGCTTTTCTAGGACCTCTATATTTGTTTTCTTCTTTTTGCATGAGACTCTAAAGTTATTACTCCTTATTATAAAGCAATTGTTTAAACTTTCATTTCTGTCTTCCGCTTTTTTTGTTTTGTTTGTTTTTCCGCTTTCATTGCATGTTTCAAATGAATAGGTCGTAAGAAGTTTAAAGCTTGTTAAAAAGACTTCAAAAATATATGGGCAGATAATTGCATATTGGTGAATCTTTCAACTAAACATTGAATCATTTCCCTTTTGTGCTCTCGGTAAGTGCTCAGTTATTTATTTCCCTTACTTTCATGAAGCTATTTTAGTTTGTTTTAACATTATATATATATATATATATATATATATATATATATATATATATATATATATATATATATATATATATATATATATATATATATATATATATATATATATATATATATATATGTGTGTGTGTGTGTGTGCGCGTGCATATGTGTGGTGTATGCGTGTGTGAGTGTGTTCGTGAGTGTGTGTGTGGTGTTATTGTGCGAGTGTGTGTGTGTGGTGTGATTGTGCGTGTGTGTGTGTGTGTGTGTTGGTGTGTGTAATTATATAAAATCAGCTACACCGATGTGGGCCAAAACTAAGATTACAATGTAAAATGAAAGAAGCCTGCGTGCAAATTGCAAGCTCTCTACGAAGCATATACATGTGAACATTACAGATTTGAAACACCACAAATATAAAGATCTGATATGAAGCTAAATACAATGGCAACATCAAACTACGACGGCGGTTGGCAGCGAGAACCAAGTTCCGAAGCCTAAGAAAGCAAGTTCACCACATCAACCGGGTGCAGCTATTGAGACCCCCACCCTGCATTGATCAGAGCACCTCGCCAAAGCAAGATCATAAGGAAAGAACAAACCGCAAAAAGAGTACAAGCCGCAGACTAGAGATACTCACTGGGGTAGAAAGAACGAGGGTAAGCCAATCCGACAAGGTAAATAAAACTAGTTCCCAGGAGGAGCTACGAGAAAGAAACGTCAACATCACCCAGGTGTCCGGACGTGAGGCCATCCTCAGGGCTCTATCTGACGACGAGGTGATAAATATCCTGGAGACTATAGCGAGCAGGAGGAGTATCATTAGAGTAACAAGGCACTAAAAAGGAGTTATAATAGCTGTAAATAACACTGGGAAGACAAACGCACTGATGGTCGAACTAGAGTCCGGACCGAAAAAAGCCCAGCTGCCCCCCCCCCCCCCCACTATTTAAAGTTGTTGTGGAGATTTACAAGAAAACAAAGAAGATAGTTGTAAAGCGGGGGGGGGGGGGGGGGGGGGATACAACAACTGGTCTACACAAGAAGTCCACAGCCGCCTGCAAACAGAAAACAAGAATGTCCAAATAACACAGGTTGAAAGACTGACAACATGGGACAAGAAGGATACAAACCTAATTGTCCTAACTATCGAAGGTACGTCAAGACAAGTGTGGTGAAGTGGGATGTTATAAATATTTATAGGGGACTTAGTGTACTGACTGAGATCAGCTGTGAAGGTATCTATATCTATTAAAAGTAGTGTATTATAGATAACCTTACTTGCTACCACATATCTCTTATCTCAGTCAGAATTATTCTGGAATAGTGTGATGCTACGTTATGTGTCTAGGGTATGAGTATGGTGAAGTGTAAGTCACAACAACAGACAGATAAACAATTTAATTTAATCCACTACTCTTAACAACACTGTGACACTCACATACATATAACACTCTATGAGAATAGCTTAAAGAAGTCACTCGTAACGGTTCAAATAACAATATGTATTCATTACTAGCATGAATGAATATGTGTCCTGATTCAACTACAAGGGAACCAGGAATCACAATCAATTTAAATTACAAGTTATGTACAGAATGTATTTAATATGAATATTGTAGTGACATATATTATTACAAATGTTCTATGTGTGTCAGTTTTGTAGTAGTAAAATGAGGTAATACTGGTTTTGTTTTGTTCAAGCTCTGTTGGTATTTGTCATCATGACTTCAATAGTTTGTCTTTAGGGACTAGTATTGGAGATGTTCACAGTTCCTGATTTTAAGATAAGTAAATTCCCCTCTGAATAGTATTTTTATAAAGTTATTTCAAGATGAGGGGGCATAATGTTGAGCTCAGCTGGCCAACTCTGCTTATCTTGAGTGATGGCGGCAGGAGAGGACTCCTCTGCTCGAATTCTCCTCTGGGCTCAGGAGACACCTCACTGATAGCTAAAAAGACCAAGGAGTATGCTGTCCGACACTGGATTCAGCAAATCTCTGACCAGATGCTGCTCAGTACCATCAAGACCACTGTCCCACAATTCATACGAATAACACAGATACGTTGATTAGCAATGAATTCTGGCACAAACTGGCACAAACTTCCATCTGCCTATGTTCCAGGCTTTTATTGAGCCAAATATATGCTGGCTTCAACGCACTGATGCTTTATCAAGCTATTTTAAACAAGTGGTTTCGAACTAACGCTCCCAAGTGTGTATATCAGCGAGTCTGACCAATGAGCCCCGTTTCGACAAGTGTTTGAAAAAATGTTACCTTTCCCCGTTTCCCCTAACAACCAAGATAGTATTTATAGCCTGACCAATCGTGGTTAGGCTTTCATTTGTTGCGCTCCAATCAATTTGGAGTTTACATGGTAGGCTATTTATGTAACGTAAGGTTTTTTTCAAACACGTTATAAAAAAATTTTATGAGCAGAAATGATTTCATGCTGTCAGGCAGCCTCACTATTTTATTTTGGGTATAATTTATTAATTCCTGGACTATTGGCGTAACGTTTTACATATTATTTGTCAGCAAGCCCTAAGGAACCCAATAATACTAATTTAAAGGAGCTACGTGGCTGCGTTCAAAATATGCAATTTCTTCTACCTCCTGTTTGGAAGATGTGCTGTCTGGGTACTGTTATGTGTTCAAACGTAAACCCATCTAATGTTATCTTTTCTAATAAGAGTTTGTTATGATTTATAAACCTAACTCTGGGAAAGGGTAGTGTATTTTATCACTGTCCGTCTGAAAAAGTTAGTGCTTGTAGACTTACACGCGTGATGCCAGCATTTGTATATCGCGCGTCGCGTGTTGCATGCGTTCCTGATTTTCAGCCCTCCCCTCTCGCTATCCTTTTGTCCATCTGTTCGTTCGTTTTGGTAACGTAATATAATTAATGTTAGGATTAATTTAGGTCATTACGCAGTCTCTCAATGTTTTTCTTAGAAATGCAGCACACGTTTCATTGAAGAAGGCGGGTAATAATACAGTAAGCTTTTATATCAACGTGAAAGCGTTACAATTTGCAGACGAAGCAGAAAACAAGGGGGATTTCGAGTACATTCTTTGTGACAGCACTGTCATTTTACCATTGCTCTTCTCTTTATTAATTTTATTTGTTAGGCTTCATATTTACCTAATAATTTATATATGTGGATTAGAATATTTCATGACACCTCCCCTCTTAAAACAGACATTATATGTCAGTCCTTTATTCTATATACACATAGAGAAATTTATTATTATTTCTGGGGTTTACGGTGATTCTCATCACACGGATGGCGGCTTAAAAAATCCGCTCCCAGATTGGTTTTTCCAGATATATATTCAATGCTAAAATTATATGGAGCCAGAAGCAAAGACCATCGGAGTAACCTAGAGTTCTCATGCTTAGCCTGTGCTAAAAACGATAAAGGTTTGTGGTCAGTTTGCAACTTAAATGCCTTCCCATATAGATAAATATTGAATTTCTTTATTGCCCATATTACTGCAAGACATTCTTTTTCGCTAGTTGAGTAGTTGATTTCAGCTTTATTCAACTTTCTGCTAGCATATGCCACTGGGCTTAATTCCCCATCCAATGCATCTGATTTCTGTAGTAAAGTTGCACCTAACCCAATATTACTTGCATCCGTCCTTACTATGAATTCTTGACTTAAGTCAGGTAATTTCAAAATGGGTTTACTTGTGAGCTTTTCCTTCAATTCTTGGTAAGTCATTTCACATTGTGGTGTCCATGTAATGCGATCTGGAAGTCCTTTACGTGTCAATTCCGTTAAAGGTGCACATATGGAATTAAAGTTTTTGATATACTTCTGGTAGAAACCACATAATGAGACAAAGGATCTCACGTCCTTCTTGGTTTGTGGTCTCGGGGCTTTCTGTAGTTTCTCTAAATTCTTTGGGTCAGGGGTCATGTTTCCCTGATAAACTGTGTGTCCCAAAAATTCCAATTCTTTACATCCAACGCAACATTTGGTTGGTCGGGCTGTTAAATTTGCCTCCCTAAGTCGATCAAACAGCATGTTCAGAGAGTCAATGTGTTCCTCAAATGTTTCTGTTGCTATAAGGATATCATCCATAAAATTTGTTATACAGGGATTATTCAGAGGATCCAATAATTTTCTCATCATTCTAGAGAAGACACTAGGCGCATTCTTCAATCCAAATGGCAATCTATTAAACTCATAGTGTCCTTCTGAGGTACTAAAAGCTAGGTATGGTCTAACCTCAGGTTTTACTGGAATCTGATAGTATCCTTTACTCAGATCCACTTTTGAGAAATATTTAGCTTTATTTAGCCTGGCAAACAGCTGATTTGTATCCGGCAATGGATCCACCTGTCCTTCTGTAATAGCATTCAGTCTCCTGTAATCTATACAGAGTCTATGTTCTCCAGAGGGCTTCCTTAAAAGTACAACACCGGAACTATACGAAGACTCACTGTGCGAAATAATTCCTTCCTTCAATAGATAGTCTATCTCTTCCTTCAAAGCTTTTTCCTTAGCAAACGGAATCGAATATGGTTTCATACAGACAGGTGTGGAGTCTATGAGTTTCATATCATATTCCAATAGGTTTGTATGCCCTGGTCGGTCTGTTAACACCTCTGCATGATTATTTAGAACCTGTTGCACTCTCTCTTTCTGAGTTTTCGTTAAATGTGTACTGATTTTCACCTGTGCTGCTGTCTCACAGGGGTGTAATGGATATTCAAATGATGAAAGTGGTTCCTTTTTCATCTCCATGGCGATGGACAAGGTCAACAAGTGTGTCTCTTCCTGATGTTCTCTTTCCAAATATTTCTTCAGGAGATTCACATGATAGATTTTTTCTTTCCCCTTCTTATCTATCTTATAATTTGTTCTAGACACCTTCTCTAGAACTGTATATGGACCCTGCCATCCAATTTGTAACTTATTCTGACTCCCAGGCAAAAGAAGCAGTACTTTCTCTCCCACAGCCAAATTTCTGTCTTTCGCCTTCCTGTTATAATAGGCAGCATGTTTCTTCCTGGCTTGTTTCAAATTTTCATTGGCAAGTTTCCAGCCAGTTTTTAACCGAGTGGTCAGCTCATTCACATATTGGTATGAAGATGTAATGTTTTCCTCTGCCTTTTCATCAGTCCACGTTCTTAACAAAGCTACATATGGACCTTTAATTGTGTGGACCTATTTGTCCATGCACCGGTATGGTCTCTTCCACTCGAAGCTTTATAGTGATGATTTTTCCTCCCAGAATTATCATTCACAAAACGACCGCTACCAATTTTTCTTTTGGGGCTTTCTCCCCACTTAAAATTCTTGATGAGAGATTTCCTCTCTACATCCTCTTCCTCCAGTTTGTTTAAGTCCGATTGAGGGATTTTCGGCTTATCCTGGGGTAAGACATCTTTTTGCACTCTCCGCATAGTGGCCATTGTAAAACAGTTAAGTGAAGCTTGTCCGTGAAAAGGGGCTTCCCATTCCATTTGGTCCACTTTATCAAATCTATTTTTTCCTTTTATTGTCAGGCCTAATTTTGCCCCGGGGCGTGTCCAGGTCCTGATCCATGTTCCCACTTGTGGGTGTTCCCTCATGTGCTATGCTACACCTTTCTACAAAATTTTCAATGTCCCATCTTGCTTTGGGCCAATAATAATTGTGAGCCACCTTTTGAATGATGGTACCTATCTTCTCATGGTCCCCATCTGGTTTCACATGTAGGCTCCTTATTAATTCTGTCCTGTATCTTTTTGGAAGAACCAGCTGTCCGTGACCATGGGATCTAGTTCCAGTCTTCCTATACATCAACTTGTTTTTCATGTAAAAATCTCCCTTGCCTGGAGTTGTATGACAAGTTGACAATTTTCTGAAACAAGGCTTGAGTGTTTTATCCCCAGCCTGTGCCTTCCTCATCTCTTCTGGAGTGGTATCTAACATAATATCCTCCTCCTGTCTTGAGGTCGACCTGACCTGAAGGGTTGCCATATACACAGGTTTCCTTCTGCAACGGTCAGTGTCATGATTGTCCATCTGACAATTTTTACACCACCTTTTTCCTTGGTTGAAAGATTTTCTTTCATCATATTTCCTTTCATCGAATTGTGGGAATTTATTTTTATTGTCATACCGTGGCCTATCAAATTGGTGCTTACCTTTATTTTGATCCCTAGGATCAAATTTATTAAAGTTCTGTGGTGCCCTGAAGTTGTCCACCTGTTTCTTTTTATTACCTGTTACCTCTGCTTGAGCTGCTTGATACCTTTCAGCAACATTTAGCAACTCATCCAGCCTCTCTGCACCTTGTTCCATGAGAAACTTTCTCAGGTCTGGAGCCATGGACTCTCTTAGTTGCTCTATAAGGACCATTTCCTTAAGATCTTGGGTTTTCCCCAGAGAAGTCCATTTCTCCAAGTATGTCTCTATTCGTGCAGAGAACTGGTGATAGGTTTCACCTGACAGTAGTTTAGCATTCCTAAATTTTTTTCTATAGAATTCTGCATTCTTTTCATACCTTAACAAAAGAGCCTGCTTTAGCATGTCATAATTTTCCTGATCACCTCTGCTCATTTTTGCAAAAACTTCATAAGCTGCCCCACGAAGTCCCTGAGATAACTTTAAGCTCCACCTTTCTCTCTCTAACCCATACGTGGTAGCTAATAGCTCATACCTATTTATATATAGCTCTCAATATCATCGTCTTTCTCAACAAAATGATCTAAATGAAAATTCATAGCTGAGGTTGAGGCTCCTTGAGTAACCGTAGCATCAGAGGCAAAGGGACTGGCACCATTTTCAGGAGCATGGCCTTGAAACTCAAACTCCCTTAGTCGTAACTCATGTTCCCTTTGTAATCTTTTATCTTCTGCTTCCCTTTCTGCAGCTAATTTCCTGTCTTCTCTTTCTGCAGCTAATCTTTTGTCTTCTCTTTCTGCTTCCAATTTCTTAGCCTCTTTGTCAGCCTCAATCTGCAACCTCTTAGTCTCAGCCTCAGCTTGCAACCTCTTAGTCTCAGCCTCTAACTTTCTTTCGGCCTCTTTTTCTAATCTTCTTTCTTCGCGTTCAATAAATTTGTCACATTCCGTTGTGACATAGGCAACCATAACTTGCCCATCTAATCCTAACTCTTTTGCAGTCTGAACCGCAGCAGATCGAAATTTGGCCAGGTCCGCCATTGTCTATTATGTAAATTTATACAATGTCTAACCAACAATTCAATCTCTAATGGACAACACAGGCACCGTGAGCTCAACCTTATTTTATTCCACCCAAGGATACCTTTTAATTCTTATATTCCCTGAAGTGAATTACCCCCAATATTTTTAATAGTTAAAGATTCAAAATCCCAAGAGCGAGACCCCAATATATGTGGTGAAGTGGGATGTTATAAATATTTATAGGGGACTTAGTGTACTGACTGAGATCAGCTGTGAAGGTATCTATATCTATTAAAAGTAGTGTATTATAGATAACCTTACTTGCTACCACATATCTCTTATCTCAGTCAGAATTATTCTGGAATAGTGTGATGCTACGTTATGTGTCTAGGGTATGAGTATGGTGAAGTGTAAGTCACAACAACAGACAGATAAACAATTTAATTTAATCCACTACTCTTAACAACACTGTGACACTCACATACATATAACACTCTATGAGAATAGCTTAAAGAAGTCACTCGTAACGGTTCAAATAACAATATGTATTCATTACTAGCATGAATGAATATGTGTCCTGATTCAACTACAAGGGAACCAGGAATCACAATCAATTTAAATTACAAGTTATGTACAGAATGTATTTAATATGAATATTGTAGTGACATATATTATTACAAATGTTCTATGTGTGTCAGTTTTGTAGTAGTAAAATGAGGTAATACTGGTTTTGTTTTGTTCAAGCTCTGTTGGTATTTGTCATCATGACTTCAATAGTTTGTCTTTAGGGACTAGTATTGGAGATGTTCACAGTTCCTGATTTTAAGATAAGTAAATTCCCCTCTGAATAGTATTTTTATAAAGTTATTTCAAGATGAGGGGGCATAATGTTGAGCTCAGCTGGCCAACTCTGCTTATCTTGAGTGATGGCGGCAGGAGAGGACTCCTCTGCTCGAATTCTCCTCTGGGCTCAGGAGACACCTCACTGATAGCTAAAAAGACCAAGGAGTATGCTGTCCGACACTGGATTCAGCAAATCTCTGACCAGATGCTGCTCAGTACCATCAAGACCACTGTCCCACAATTCATACGAATAACACAGATACGTTGATTAGCAATGAATTCTGGCACAAACTGGCACAAACTTCCATCTGCCTATGTTCCAGGCTTTTATTGAGCCAAATATATGCTGGCTTCAACGCACTGATGCTTTATCAAGCTATTTTAAACAAGTGGTTTCGAACTAACGCTCCCAAGTGTGTATATCAGCGAGTCTGACCAATGAGCCCCGTTTCGACAAGTGTTTGAAAAAATGTTACCTTTCCCCGTTTCCCCTAACAACCAAGATAGTATTTATAGCCTGACCAATCGTGGTTAGGCTTTCATTTGTTGCGCTCCAATCAATTTGGAGTTTACATGGTAGGCTATTTATGTAACGTAAGGTTTTTTTCAAACACGTTATAAAAAATTTTATGAGCAGAAATGATTTCATGCTGTCAGGCAGCCTCACTATTTTATTTTGGGTATAATTTATTAATTCCTGGACTATTGGCGTAACGTTTTACATATTATTTGTCAGCAAGCCCTAAGGAACCCAATAATACTAATTTAAAGGAGCTACGTGGCTGCGTTCAAAATATGCAATTTCTTCTACCTCCTGTTTGGAAGATGTGCTGTCTGGGTACTGTTATGTGTTCAAACGTAAACCCATCTAATGTTGTCTTTTCTAATAAGAGTTTGTTATGATTTATAAACCTAACTCTGGGAAAGGGTAGTGTATTTTATCACTGTCCGTCTGAAAAAGTTAGTGCTTGTAGACTTACACGCGTGATGCCAGCATTTGTATATCGCGCGTCGCGTGTTGCATGCGTTCCTGATTTTCAGCCCTCCCCTCTCGCTATCCTTTTGTTCTCAGGCGAAAAAAAGGATATCAACTATAGTCCGTGGTGCCAACAAACATGACGCAAAACTCAAACCAGTATCTAATATAGGCTTCAATGGAGTCTATTTGTACATAAGATTACTCTTGGCAGAAATGTAGATAGAAGAGTAGTAAAGCTTCTATCACATGGGAGTCTTCGCAAGAAATTCAGGTAAGCGATATAAATGCTGGCTGTCGCTAAGCACGTTAATTCTGTAACCTTCCGACCACTTTTGTGAAGAATTCAAGCACTTATTTATCAGCTCGTTAAGCCCCCACCCCTGATTTACTCAGTGCAATTATCTTATTCAAGTATAGCTCTGTTTAGAATGTGTGTAGTAATTGACTGAGACAAACATGCAGTAACTTTAAAATGATCAAAGGGAAGTTAAATTTGTAACATTACAAAAAACAAAATTTAATAATCACTTTAGTTGTAACAGTTTAAAAATAATTTGAATAGTTATGGATAAAGAAAAGCAATCATCCTCGTACTTGGGGATTGCGAAAAGGGTTAAGAAATTCAGGTGGCAGCATATGTTTGAACTTAGTTGCCAATGACGGTTCTGTCTTTTCACACTGTTCACACGTCTCTGGTCAAGGTTGTCGGGTGTAGCTCGTCTCCAAGAAACTTCAAGGAAAGTCTACACAGTATCTAAAAGCGTAGGCCACTGATCTCGTCTTGTTCCAGAAATAGTACGTTCTGATGGTACCACCAATAAGCCAATCCTGGCTACAGACTTGTCGCACAGGTAAATAAAAGAGACGAATCGTTCTCTTACAACACGTGTCTGGGATTTCTTTAAATCTTACAATAGATTGCCCCTTCTGACTCCGTGTTTCTTCAATTTCCTAGGGCCAGTGTTTTTCCTTATTAAAATTTGAAAGAGATTTCCTGTGCTTTATAAGTCTTATCTGGTTCTCCAATAAAAGGTCCGGCTAACAATTAGGAATCTGAATCTAGTTTTCACTCTAGCGAAGGTCTGGAGTTGTCTTGACGAGCGTGCAAATCACAGAGAATTAAAACTGTGAAATTGTCAGCCTATATTCCCTCCAGTGATGTTATGAATCTAATCAGAAAGATCCAGTCATTTCAAATCATGCAGATAGGGTGTGATATTTCAAAATATTCCAACGTGAAGTAAGGTGCGTGCCTGCAAAGGTCACATATTACCATATACGGACATCTGATGCCTTGCATACACTCTCATTAACACATTCGTAGACTCACATTGTCTAAAATGTAATAAATCCATGATTACATTTTTTTAAACAAGTGACCAGAAGCGATTACATCACATTTGTCTTCCCTCATGTTACACACAGACAGTAATCCAATTCTCTGTCGTATGAGTGCGCAAACCCCGGGTCTTATCAGTGAATTAAGCCGATAGCGCAGACCGATGTAAGTTTTAGTCGGCCGCGCCTATAACCACAAATAAGGGTGGCACTCCTTGCAAATGTGATATATATCACCTACAGGGTGATTTAAAAAAATCAGATATCTGCTACTTAGCAGAAAAATAAAGAAAGAAAGAAAAGTGCTATAATTGACAGCACCTAATAGAAATCAGTACCACAAATGCACCGGTAATGTCGGAGAGAACCAAAGATCGATAGAGGTCGACCCGTTTCGTCACAAAGGTACCGAGGCTATCCGGTCTTCCATGAGATCAAGAGCATACTAAAGGAGTCTGTATCCAAAAACATCTCCTTCAGACAAGCAAGACACCGATTTACTGCAGATGTCACTGCTAAACAGGAACAACACGCAAGAACACAACTGATACAACTTACGACAGAGGTGCGGGACATAAAACAAAATCTTCAAGTCGAGAAGAATAAAGGCAGCACAACGAAGTCTCAAATACTATAGGAGACGAAACAATAGGAGCCTAACATAGCGTCTAGGCTATGTTACAAGACATGAAGTCGATTCAGCACCAAATAGACGTTGACATGGCCAAACTGCAGAGCTAAAGGAGGAGAACGAAGAAGTCCTCAAAAGAATTGATAACGAGAGAAGGATTATCGATGATATCGTAATAAAGAACACTCAAGGAAGAGAAAGCAGTATTGAAGTCAAAGATAAAATAATCATCGACACCCTAGAAGATCTCCTACCAACTATAATAAAGAAAGTCATAAGCCACATACAGCCGAAAAAGATAACAACGAGAGGAAACCAGACAGTCAGCCAGCGATCCTTTTCAGGACCAGTCCTTTTGAGGTCTAGGAGCGTGCTAGCACGTTTGGTTGAACAGGGTATAACGGCAAAATAATGGACGTAAAGATAAATAAATAAAATAAAAAGGTTGAAAAAAAAAACGTAAGTGTTGTAGCTGAAAAAATAGAAAAATTCATGGCTGTAGTAGAAAGAAGTGTTCTGACACATACCTTCTGTATAGTGACATAATAGCTATGGTTAGCCGCCGCCTCCTTGCTACAGTCAATCATTACACCTTCTGCTATTGTATTTTCTATTGGCAATTCATCCAGAGTCAAACCATCTATAACAAATAAGAAATATATTTTCTAATGGCAAATCATCAACAATAATTTCCTCTGCAAAAGAAAACAATTCTGTTTTCTAATAGCAAGTCATCCAGAGTAAACCTTAAACACATAACAAGTAATCGCTGATACTGTTCTACTTACTTACTTAGTCGTTTCTCTTCTACCGTGAGGTGCAGAGATTTGGAAGAGAGAGCGTCATACTATCCTATCGACTGTTTTCCTCCTGGCCTGCTTCCATTTTAGTCCTCGGTCGTTCAAGTAATGTTGTCTTCCCCGCGGAAGGTCCTGGAGTTCTAGATCCTTGGCTCTTAGTTTCCCTTGCGCTTGTCGTATATGTGTTGTTCTAAATTACAAAACACAAAATTCAATAATCACTTAAGTTTTAGCAGTTTGAAAATAATTGAATAGTTTAGAAGAAAAGTTTCATCATTGATTTATAATAGAGACGATGAAAAACAGTTCACTTTGGCAGCGTATATTTTGCACTTAGCTGCCAATAGTCGTTTCTGCTCCTGCTGATGGGTCGTGTTTACGCTGCTGTCGCTCGTCGCTGGTCAAGGTTGCCGGGTGTAGCTCGTTTCCCAGAAATGTCAAGGAGAGTCTACAAAGTTGGTCCCTCGTCTTAAAGCTTAGGCCACTGTTCCCTTCTTGTTCCAGGGATAGTACTTTCTGCTCTTACCACCAATAACTGTGATTGTGAAAGACGAACTCAGCTGACCCTGAATGACCCTGAAGCGGTAGATGATATAGTACGACCATTTGTAACGACCCCTTCGGATAACATCAGTGCCCCCGAATATTGTGGTAATTTTTCGTCAAACGGGATTTTTTTTCACCTGGACTCATTAGCTATGCAACCGTTCCACACAGATGGTCAACACGTTTGCTGATTAATATGTGGACAGTTTATCTACCTTACATTCTGGTCATCGCATTGATTTAAGGAGAGGCTAAATCACGCCCACGAACATCTCTTGAGCAATCATATGCAGTATTTTCATTAACTTGGCCCAGTGGGGGCGGTGCCAGAATCAAACAGAAAGTAGCGGCACACGATCAAACAGGCTGAGGGATCTCAGTTAAGACTATCGGCGCTATCAAAGGCAGTAGTGGTCCCTGAAACGAGCGACGCAAGTTTCCTGCCAGTATTTTGCATCTCGGTGTTAAACACAGAACCGATCGCAGTGGGAGCGAACGGGAAAGCCGACGCGGAAGCAGCGAGCGGAGATACGGAAGACCAGGGGCGGCATCTCTTTTTAGTCTAGCGGTCAGATCCCCGAAAGTCCCATGAGATCTAAAAAGGTGTCAAATTCTAACATGTCCCCCCAATCTTGCATTCCAGCTAGATATATACAGACCACGTAGAAAGCCATGTTATCATTCGATCGCCAGAGATTTAAGATTCACTAGCTATAGTAGAAATTCTGCTAGATTTCCATCTGAATTGGTGGCTACATTGGAGTGATTTCTGTTTCTGTGCACGGTATAATATATTTGTTAAAGTGATCAGTGGTCTAGTGCTTTCACTTTATTTCACTGGACTTTGTGTTTATTTAAATCTACTAAATTAAACTCATCCCAAAAGTTCCAGTGGTAAAGTTAATGATATATCTATTATAATATTTCCAAAAATAATAGATGCTTTAATGTTAAAGTAACTTTTAAAGTCGCGAAGGAATTTATAATTAATAAATTTAGTTAAGTCCTATATATATAGAGGTGTATTTTAACCACTAGACTCGTGACGTGTTTTCTTAAATACATAATTAAATACGCGAGTGTATATAATAGCCTTAATGGTAAATTTATCGCGCGTTAGAATATTATTTGATTTTTGAGGTATGATTATGTTGTCATGGGTTTTCTATCTATTTCAATCTTTGAGATAAACTGGAAGATGAACAGTTGCCAGTAGCGATATTTTATTTACTGCTCTACTGTGAGAGAGTACCTATTTACCTGACTGTGACTGAGTCTAGGTTTTCCTCACTGGATTAAAAAAAACTTACCGGTCAGTTGCTATCATCACGAATTGAAGAAATTTTACCACCACTTCATTTTCACCCCTGTGTCGAACTGTGTCAGTGCCATCCCATAGACTCCCTTTTATATAATAAAACACAAGAACTCTTAGGCTTCAAGTCCGGCGATAAGTGGGAATATTTGCTATCAGCAAACCTTGCTACATCTGGGGCGGGACATCGAAGTATCAGACCTTTTCATATGTCAAGAGTGAAATTGCTGTTTATATAATTCTATGGATTGTCTGATGCTGCAATCGGTAAGTGTGTGTGTGAGTATATGAGTGTGGATCCTCACGCGAGTGCATGAATGACAGGAGATTTATTTTTTGAAAAACCATTTATTAACTTGCCTACCGGGTAATACATTTTCAGTATACCCTGCATTGTTCCTTTAAGTGGGATATTTTGTAAATTCTGTTTACCCCCTCCCCCCCCCCCTTTTCATTTGCTTAGTAAAGGGAAACCCAATTTGGGATAACAGGATTTTTTCTACCACCCATACCTAGTATTGTAACACCTCTTTCAGAGTAATTAAATTCACTGTTGGGTTACATTACCTATTGTCCTGGTAACTACCTGTCTTGGACTGGGTTTATCCATTTGTCTATGAAAACGGAAAGGGCATAGTGAATACTATTTTCAACCCCTCCCCATCTTGTTCTTTGTATTTTTTTGTAAACATTGATGATTCCTGTAATTTAATACTGTTGTGATTTGATTTTTAATTGATAAATAAACAGCATAAACTTATTTAGTACTGTGTTGGAATACCAAAACCCAAACTCCCCCTATCTGTTTATTATAGTTTGTATCCACGTGCGTCTGTGTGTTTGAAGCACCAAATCGGTGTGAGCGCAGAGGTGTGTCTGGAAACTGGCAAATAATTGGTTGACCAGGTGAGTCTGAAGAGAAGATTGAGAGAAACGATTTGTCGTAAATAAATCTGTCTTTACTCTCCCCAGCACTCTGTGAAGCAACTATTTACTCTCTACATTTTCTATCACTGAGCTTTTCACCACCATTCTCCACTCTAAACCGGACCACTATTTCTAAGACTCTTTCTCTCAAAATAAATTTACGACAGTGATAAAGAATAGAAACGAAACGCTCATCTGAGTATCGCGTTTCCCGACACATGCTTATGTGTCCCCTTTCTTCTACTCTACCATCCCATTTATCTCAGAATTTACCCTCGATGAGAATTAAATTTACTCGCTTGGGATAAAACTTTCTTTTACATTTAAATGTAATAGCTTTAGCTTTACATTACATTTAAATGACAATGTTAATAGCTCAGATAGAATATGTTTACATTTAAATTTCCACTGATTGAAAAGTGTTCACAATATAAATTGAATATGTTTTCATTTATGTTTACACTGATTTGAAAAGTTTGAAACTTCCATTAATTTTAAAGTGTATATGTTAACATCGACATTTACCCTGGTGTGAAACTGTAAGTATTATAATTAGAGTGTACAACTCTTCATCTTTCCCACCCATTTGGAACCTTGGACTACTTTATGCTTTCTGTTCTCTTTACGAAACTTGCAATAAAGCAATCACCAGCCGTTGGCAGTGGTGGTTCATGTAATCCTCATTCCATACGCTGAAGTTGCCAGCCTAAAAAAATACAAGGACATCTGTTGCGCACATATTTGACGAACAGATTACAAATTTATGATATGACTAGTTGATATGAAAAAGAGATTACTTTTGTTACAGTCAAAGTTATATCACCCATGATTTGATTTATACTTTTAATTATATGAGTGATCTCTCTTGAATATATATTGATTTGGCGTATGAATACGAGATTCATGCATTTCGCATTTTGTGATAGCCAGAAAATAGATTGATCTTGTTCAATATGTTTATGGCCTGAATTTATATGTATTACTTGTCTAGTGCAAGAAGATTCGGTCTTATATTGTATATCTTTGTATGTTTAGGTCGGACTATATTCTTTGTGCTGAACTCGAGGCATGCGTAGTGAGTCTCGACGAAGCCGTCTGAATATGGCTGTGTGTGTTTTCTGGGCTGGTTCTGAAAAATGGTTGAAAGTGATCTGTGAATGATCTTTCAGAAGGAGATTGTGTCTCTGCGAGATTCTATTGTCAGAGATTCTCCTCATGTACTTTATTGTGTTTGATTCGGACTCCAGGTAATACCAGGCCCTTTAATGATCTCCATTTCGTTAGATCTAGATGAACATCGTGTTATCGAGCATCTAGAATCGTTTGTATATCGACGAAGATGACAGGTTATCTTACAGCTGTTGTGACTTACATGAAGCAACCCTATTGATATAGAAGTGTATGGAAACTCTCTGAGAATATTTAATCCATATTACGAATTAACTTCGGGTCATCATTTATCCTTCTTCTGAGTGAGTGAGCGAAACTCAAGAAGGTGGCCATTTTGGATTACTGTCATTACAATGGATCACTGTCAAGAGAACGGAATATTTATCCTACTATCGGACAGTGGTACGGAGATCTTGCTATGATGGAAAACCCACTATCGTGGTTTAACATTATTGAATAAACATCTGACATATACAGCTTAAGAACTTAACGAAGACAAAGGGTTCGGCCAGTGAATTCTTATCCATGTCTACATATTCACCTCCACTGATGCGTTCAGTCAGTGGAAGTATAAGGCTATAATATACCACAACATTGAGGGTTCTACTCATATCGTCTATTGTATTTATGCTATACGAAATGATGTTTGATGTTGCCACCTACTATTCAAATACCATGATTTACTGTGTCAACATGTACCTATGACTTTATCCGTTCTGTCCAAGTGCGTGCGTCCTAATAAACAGTACAAACGACCACAGCAGTCTGTATCGGTGACTTATAGCTATGAGTGAATGGGTGCCTTATACTGGTCAACATACGAACATTCCACCATTCGCACAACTAACACGTTACACTCTCACTCCATATCTGCATAACCCTGCGTCGGTTGAGTTGACCTTTGCTCCACCTGCAGCACCCATCATATTCATCACTGGTGTGCGTAAGGAGAAGATACAGAAGAAGTCATCATATTTTACAGAGGTATCAATCTTTACAGCACTGACTGGGCAGGCATTTTACAATGGTGACTGACCATCTTTTACAGTGGTAGGCCAGTTCCCTGGGTCCAGCCTTCGCAGTCTTAATCTTGAGAAGTCACCGAGTGTTACAAGAACGTTTATTTTGACCAAATGTGACACACATCAACACCAGTAGTACAAACTTACAGACGATGTCATCTTGACCTGTCAAGCATAAACTGGAACTAGGTCAGCGCTTGTTTATCTTTGTAACAGAACAGACAGCAGTACACATTGGTATTAAATTGAACAGTTGACTATTTGGCAGGAAATAAAGCATTATTGAACTAAGAAGTCTGTATTTCATCGGTGGATCTTCTATATTACTAATTGTTGAACTTTGTAATAAATTAGTTCAATAATTTAAAAATTTATTAAAAGTGGCAGTTTAATTTACATTAAAAAAACTGTGCCTGCTTTGCAACACCCTATCCACAACACATACTATTCAATGATATATTGTATGCTATATGCATTTATGCTATTTATGTCTACATGTTATTTGTTTATATGCAATAGTTGTTTATAGGTTTACGGGCTTGGATGAGTGGTGACTAGTATAAGGTATACCGAGTGACATTGGTCTTATACTAGTGTTCTGTAGGGAGCAAATTTCTTAATTGAATTTGCATGCAACATCAGTTGCTATTTTTGGTTAGTTGTGATGACGTGTTCTTTTTCATCGTTGTTTTGTAAACTTTTTCTGTTCTTTAGTTTTGTTTGATTTGTTTGTATAATTGTAGGTCTCATCTTTCCTTTCATTCAGTTCTTTACACCCTCATGTTTATACACTGTGACGTCATTTGTTTTGTTTAGTTCATTGCAGTTATCATCACAGATTCTGTGATTGTTTACTTCAGTTTCCTATTTAATTTAATTTGATTTCTGCAATTGTTTTCATATTGTCTTTATGATTGTTATTTGTAAATGTCTTTGGTTGACATAAGATATATGAGGTATTTTTGAGTACACTTATATGATAGTACAGGCCAGTACTTTATTATTATTATTACTGTACAAGGAAGTATACAAGACCTGTATAAGGCTTGTCTCCCACAGTGATTGGGATAGAAAGATATTATTTTCCACAGGTACTCAAGTGATCATTTGTTTCATTATAAACAAGATAACCATATAAGGTCTTTGACTAAGACTAAGAGAGTAAAATAAAGTGAATTGAGTATACCAGTCTATAGTACAGACTTGTCTCCCATCAAAGTGGGATAAGGTAATTTGTTTACTTTTTCAGGTTACTGATTTCATAAGACAGGATGGCTAATTTAGATTACTTTATCCAGCAAGGGTTAACCCTTGGTAAGTCTGGTAAAGAATTGGAAGAATATTCATCTGCTCAATTTGCCATTGCATTAAAATCAGAAGAGAAAAAACAAAAAGATGAGAATAAATGGAAAGCAGAAGTTAAACAAAAGAAGATAGATGCTGAAAATTTCAGATTGCAGATGCAAGCTGAGGAGAAAAAAGCTGCTGCTGAGGAGAAAAAAGCTGCTGCTGAGGAGAGAAAAGCTGCTGCCGAGGAGAGAAAACTTCAAATAGAAGAAAAAAAATTAGAAGCTGCTGCTCAAGCTGCTGCTGAGGAGAGAAAACTTCAAATAGAAGAAAAAAATTAGAAGCTGCTGCTGAGGAGAGAAAAGCTGCTGCGGAGGAAAGAAAATTTCAAGCTGAGGCTGAACAAAAAAGATTAGAAGCTGAAGAGAGAAAAGCAATAAGACAACATGAATTTGAGTTAGAGAAATTAAAATTGACAAGTATGAGTAATGTAAATCAATCATTTAGTGGTAATGGTTAACTCTTTACTTACAAGGTCAAGGTACCAGCGTTCAACTCTGCCAGTGATGATATAACATTCTGGCTGGATAGATTTGAATGTGCTTGTCGAGCTCATAATGTGCATAAATCACAGTATGTGAATCAGTTGTCTGAAAATCTAAAAGGTGATTCTCTGACTAAGTTATGTTTGGTTGAAGAGGCCGACAAGGATAATTATGATGTTATCAGGGCAGCCTTGATTAGGAAATATCAGCTGTCAGAAGAAGGTTACCGTTTGTTGTTTAAAACAATGAGACCTGAGGCAGGTGTAGAATTCTCAGAATTCATTGCAAAAGCACGTCTTACATTTTCACGATGGATTGAATTATCCAAAACAGAGAAAACTTTTGAGGCTCTTATGGATTTATTGCTCAGAGACAAGATCATGTCTTCTGTGAATAAACCATTCCTTGAATTTTTACATGAGCGTAAACCCAGTACATTAAAACAAATGGAAGAATATTGTGACCAATACGTCACGGCACACCCTGACGTAACTCTTAGCAACACTAACATTAAAGAGGGTATGCCAGTTGCTTCAGCGACACAATACAACCATAATTACTCACACAAGTTTCAAGGAGCTCAAAATAAATACTATCAATTTTCACGTATTAATATTCACATTGTCATATATATATATGTATATATATATATATATATATATATATATATATATATATATATATATATATATATATATATATATATATATATATATATATATATATATATATATATATATATATATATATATGTGTGTGTGTGTGTGTGTGCGCGTGTGATAAATGTAAATTCTTAATTCTAACTACTGCCAAGTCTGGTGTCTTTGGCAATCGTTAATCTCACAGTGAACTAGACTGACTGAAGCGTCAGGTTATATTCACTGTCCTACCCCGCTCTGTTTGTTGTGGAGCTCAAATGATGAGCCAATCTGATTTGAATATTTTGCTTGACTCATCTAGTGCAAAATTTCAAACATTACTTTTCTGAAAATGAGCTGTAAACATACGATTGTCCTGTGTAGCAACTCACAGGCATCGGTAACCTCACACGACAATGTGTGTAAGATGTAACAAATTATTACTTTCATGTAAACTAATCTCTTTGTAACAAGGTGTACCGGAAACGATTATGTCATGCTTGGTTGTCCAGAATGTGTCGCACAGACGATTAATCTCTTATCTGTCGCGCCCTCCTGGCCTAATCTTAGCAAAGCTTTGCTGCACCTTGGCAAACGCGATGTATTATCACCAACAAGGGGTGTCAGATGTTTGAACAAACAAACTGTCTGCTACATAGCAAACAGAAAGAATAAGTTGCGGCTTGGAAAAATCGCAAAAAAATCAGTACAAAAATGTAACTGATACTGCAGTAGTGAAACAGAGATCGAGAGGGGTCGCTTTGTTCTGTCACAGCTTATATGGCGATTAGGATTCCCTAATTACTGTCGTGAAGAGTCACAGACCAGATGGTTACACGAGTGTCGGTGTTTACACAAGTACGGGGAGACAAATTACCCGTCTGCGGACATATTACAGACATGCACCTGGAAGACGGATCGAGGTAATAGCATCCGGATATAAGTATTACGAAGATATTACTTGAGATAAAAGTAAGAAGTTATTTGCAATCATTGACGAGAATATTCGGAGGTTTCACGCCCATATTTGGGAGAAATGACCTGTTAAATAACATGCAGAATTTTCCTGTGAGGAACGTTTTTGAATAGATGCCATCAAACCATGCATGATTGTAACTAATGGCCGGCATTCGAGATGTAGGAATAACAACATTTCTGATTGGGGCCTTGTCTAATAATAAACAACACGTGCCAGGAATGAAATGGGGAATGTAACCTGACACTTTGGTCATTTTAGAATACTGTGAAAATTCCCCTCGCGCCAAGAGGACAACCAGACCTTGCCAGAGTTAAGCATAGCAGCAGATTTTATTTACCAGACTGGACCTTGTTTGAGCATCTTGAGGACTTAGAGCCCAGGAAAACTCTACCATTTTAACACGGAAAACCGGACTCTGAGGAAACTGTAACACAAAGTCAAAGCGGGAACTAATTGCTAACATAACAACACCCCAGACCACGTGTAAGAGGCATCGTCACGCTACTACTACTTAGTCGTTCCTCTTCAACCGTGAGGTATAGAGTTTGTAAGAGAGAGCGCCACTCTCTTATACTATTTTATTGGCTGTCTTCCTTCTGGCTTGGTTTCATTCTAGTCCTCGGTGCTTCAAAGCTGTCAGATGTTGTCCTCCCAGCGGACTTTGGATTGTCAAGCTGACTTAAACTATTTATCTGAGCCAGCAGTCTGTGAGCCTAAAGATAGGCGTAAGTTGTACATTTTAAATTCGATATTTTGCATTATTAACATTAAAATAATATGTATATATTGACTTGTGAATATCAGTATGTGAAAATTGCTAGTGAATGTTCAAGTCATACGAGGCTGGCAACCTCAGCATATAGAATGATGATTTCATGAACCATCACTGCAAGGGCTGGTGACTGCTATATGAGAGTTTTTTGTAGAGAACTAAAAGTAGAGGTAGTCCTAAGTTCCATATGGAGCAGTGTGGGAATAATGAGAGAATGATGTACATACTTATTATATTATTAACATTTTCAACCAGTGTAGATGTAAATGTAAAAATATTCACTCTAAAAGTAATGGACGTTTTCAACATTTTCAGCCAATGTAAAGGTAAAAATAAATCTATTCAACCTTAATGTAATGAATGTTTATCTGCTCCATAGGGTTAATATTAATTCTCATCGAGTTCTGAGATAGATGGGATGTTGGAATAAAAAGGGGAGCACATGAGTATGTGTCAGGAAAGTATTTGTTCTCTTCTTTTATGACACTAGTCGGCTGTACCAACTGAGGGTACTATCTCTGGAACAAGTGAGGGTATACGTGGCCTGAAGTCGACGCTAGACACCATCATCAGACGGGTCTTAGAGACGCGGGAAAAGCTTGGTAGTTACACTATGGCACTTCTTGGAACGTGCTACAACTTTCAAACTTGACAAGTGACGAGTATGAATCAGGCATCCATCTACAAAGAACCAAACATCAACTGGAGCAGAACAGATAAACTCATTGGCAGCTTAGTTAGAACCATAAAGGCTGCCAAGTGAACTATCCAACTTTTAAGATAACTTTTTCTTTAAGGAATTATTCATTTTTATAACTTTTAAAACATAATTATTAATTGTATTACTTGTATAAAGACAAATCTAAAGTTGATTTAATCATTTAGAATGTACTGCTTGCGTCAGGGTCAGCGAACCAGAGCTGACCAAGACCATACTCCACCTCCATGTGGTGGTCCTGGAAACAGACTACATCACTGCAAACGGCGCAAATATCGCAGCTTAGCTGTAAACGGACACGACGCAACCAACGTCCTTTTCAGGACGAACGAAGAAGAAGAAAGACCATTTCTTAAATACACTTAACCAGAGCTACACAATAATAATTAGAGGAATTTCGCTGAATTAACTCAGCTAACGAGCTAACGAATTATAAGAAAACCCTATCCTTCACAAAAGTTGACAGCAGATACTAGAGTTAACATTTGCTCAGCCTCATTGTGACGTATAATGGAAAGAGAGCCTGCAGTAATCTAACAGGTGTCATCTCGTAGCGTTCTATGATTTGCTAGCAAAACCAGGCATTTACAGCCTGTGTTTACTCACTTTGTAATCCACGCCTCTTTTCTTTGAACATAAGCAAACGAAAACTTAACAAACTTTCGTTACCTGCCGTCAAAACAGGTAGCGAATCAGGTTTGTTTACCTAGTTTTCTCACGCGAGCTTATCAGTCAATCATACGATACCTGACAGGCCGCACGTGAAGAACCAAGGACCCTTTGAAGTTCGTACTCAGGGGAGTTAGAAAAGCACCTGGGCTCTTTGATGTCGAGTCATGGACACAAATCTTCGAGAACCCCGTTACACGGATATAAGTCGTTGTTTAATGGCGGTAGAACGCCCAAGAAAGGCCGACCGTAAACTTTTATCTAGGGAACTCATGTTTCATATTCTCCGTTACTCACACAATAGTCCGAAAATGAACATCATCTATAGATCAGAGAAACATAATGATATATAAACTGTGTTTTCTTAAACCTGCTATCAGTTGTCACTTAGATTTTTTGGATAGTTTAAGCACGCAGTTCTAGAACCATTTCGCTAAACGTGTTAATAGCATTCGTGGGGATTTTTCTTTCAGAATTTCTGGTAATACGACGGGCGTTCAGAAAGCAATGCACCACATCGTTTTTCTCAGGAGCTGTTTATTAAAAAAGCATGAAATTTATACACATTATACATGGATATGTCATGTAAACATCGGTATTATTCAACATAGATGGCGCGCATTGTCGTCAAGGAGGAGCAGGTCTGCTGGATTCTTGTGTGGCCGAACTCTGCGAAAACGTTGATATGCCTAGGTTTTGATTGTCGTAACACCTGTAAAAGACGATCTTAGCCAAAACGTTCTCTCCATCAGCATTGAAACGCTCCAACAATTCTGAAGAAATTGCTTTCCTTTGCAATCGGTGGTCATTTGTGAGACTTCGATGAACCCATCTTGCACAAACCTTAGAAAATCCGAGAGTTTTTATAACTGCATTTGCACTACCAATGCTGACTGACAACTGTAAGGCCAATTGTTTAGTAGGGATTCGCCTATCAGTAAGAATATGGTATTGTATAAACATTTATTACACATAAGGGAGGGAAACCCGAGGCCTGTAAACAGTAAATTAATATGAAACAAATATAAAGGTATGTTATCAGGCACTCGCAGGAAATAAAGAAGTAGAACACCAGACAAGAATACCAAACCTACCCACTATCCTGTTCTCACTGTTCTAGTCTACTATCATTTACTGGACACAGTATTAAGGTCCTTGTCTTGTTGGATTCGGCCTATACTGCTTGATAGAAATACAACAGAAGTGATTGCGTCATTAATAGGCTGAACTGCCCATGGTGGACTTCTGGTGTCATGTATTGTGGTTCGCACTGTTGACCTGCCATTGAAACATCATTTTTGATGATGCGTAGATGGCAGGGCGGATAGTGTGATTCGCTTGCATGGCTAGGCGGGGTTGTCGCACGGAAGGTCCAGTGTTCAAATCCTGGGTAAGCCACTCATGTCTGTTGTTTTTCTGTTGTCTGGTGTTCTACTTCTTTATTTCCTGCGAGTGCCTGATAACATACCTTTATATTTGTTTCATATTAATTGACCGAAAAGTCACATGAGCGATAGGCTTACTGTTAAGGTGGTTTTAGGGCAGTATAAATGTTAATGTTGAATCTTGGGAGTACTATTGAAGGCCAGTAGTAGTGTACGAGGCGTCTCTTAGTGTGTAAGGCTCGACAATGTCAATAGTCTTGAATGTCACCGTATGCGTTGAAGAGTGGCGGGTGCCCGTGACCTAAATAGCATAGGTACAGCTTGGCCAATGTAAATATTAAATGTAGAATGTACACGAATGACCAGTGGCAGTATAAATATGAATCAGCTCAATACAAGCTGACATGAGCGGTACAGTCCTTGGCTGGACGCAACAATGCTGGCATTCGTGTAGCTTGTCTTAATGTGTTGTCTTGAGTGAATCTCAATGTTTTGTTTTGCGAATGCGTGTTGAAAGTTCGTGGAAGTAGAAAGTAGGCAGGAACAGGACATCACACTCTATAATTACACAGGTATGAATTCATAGAGTTCTGGAACAGCTCTGACGTTTACAGGACTTTATTACACCACAAGCGGTAGGTATGCCGACATTAATATCAACAGTCATTGAACAGGTCATGATATACTAATAAAGTTCATCATCCAGATATGCATGAATCTAGTAAAGCTGATTTCGTACAATGTTCTCAATCATCAGCTTCAGGGAAGATATATCCCATATGTGAGTTTAAACAAACTCTACTCTGACATTAGTAAGTCAGACATTAGATGACTCCAACCGGCCGTACAAAATGGCGGACTTACAGTTTAAATGGCCTCCGGGTGATTCTTCATCAAACAAGGGGAATCCCACCTTGTATATTTAGTATCGCCGCCATGCGGGATACAGAAAAATATGTATAAGTACTTCGGGCATGCACCAGCCTAGTGCGTAATATCAGAATACATAGTAAGCTTCCTGTTACGTGCAGTCTTTGATATCTTACAATATTATACATAGGTAATTTTTTAGTGCTTAAGGGAAAGTCATTATTGAGTTACTTCCCTTGAACTCCGCGGATAAATACATTTTACTGCGATTTATTCACAGTTCACGAGTGGAGCCATCTTGGAACCAAAACATGTAGGACTTTCAAGAAGAGAAAAGGGATGCCCGTATTATCGCTTGATCAGTCCAGAGATCACTGCTACACATGAGAACCCATTGTTAGCGGTTCAATATTATTATATGGAAAAATATGTGCTGAACATTATGTTGAAGAATCGTTGCTAAACGAGATTAGGTTTAGAAGTCATCTGAAATATTGTTTACAAGCTGACGTGCTCAGTCAGTGACGTCAGATGATATATGTATGGGCGATACTGAGTGCTTGGCTATTGACAGTCCATTATACCATTATTCTACATGAGTGCCCATGTAACATTGCAAGACCATTTGTCCACTGTACTATGATGTATTATGGCAACCTGTGATTTGTCACTATCTGTGCTGTCGAGTGTGTACGTCCAATTAAACTTTAGAAAAGGTACACAGTCGTTGGTGTCGATGACTTCCGGTCATACATGAGTGTGAGAAGAGAACATTTGTCAACAACACGAACCCTTATCATCATTCGCACATTATACACTCCATCCATGTCTACACAACACTGCGTAGGTCAAGTTGACATTCCATACACTACAGTGGGGCAGGCAACACCATAGGGATCTTGTCAACTGATGATGATAGACGCCTGTCTTCCCGCCTAGGAGTGTTCTGGTGTACTTTATCAACATATATTATATCCAACTAAATATCCAACATTATCACTTCCTTTCCAGAATACGTAGGTAGTTCGTTTTCCCGCTCAGGGAAAATCACAGGCTATCGATAATACGAGTCAGGAAGATTCTATCAATAAGGGAAACAGTTCAAAAAGTCAATTACCTTCTGTCCCTTCAGAATAAATATAACCACACCCACATCGCCTCCAAGGCGCTGAGAATACACATGAAATAATAGACGACATCTTGTCGAACCACAGAGGACTTATCAAGAGACATCTTGACTCTCTTAAACACAGCCCGATACTCTAGTCGGTAATGGCTTCTACCAAAATCGCGCCACAAAGTCAGGCAATATCGCGCACTGAGGCGCCAGACCTTTTTGAGCACAGCTCAACACTGTAACCGGTTTTTGAAACCATATAAGGCAAAACTGAACGGTTTTCAAAACAGACCACATGACATAACAGACAAGTTGAGAATCACGACCCGGCATCAACAATCATCCCAACAAAAACCTGGATTAATGCTCCTAGACTAGGAAATACAAAATAATGTCCCCAGCTTTTAATCAGGCACTTTTACATGGAGAGGCTCAGCAAACTGACCGCTACACTTACCGAGAATCGAACCAAGGACCATCCAAAAAAGGCGCCATCGCCTAGCTGTGAAAGTAAATCGTGAAAGGACACACACCCAGTTTAGCACCCATTAAAAATTGCTTCATTGGCTGAAATCATTCTCTCGACACGTACACAACTTTGGTAATCACACTTGAGAACGATCCAGACATTTGAAGGCTAAATCACTAACCACTAACTTTCCTATCAATAAATGTAGACCAAATGAAGGCCGAAATACTTTATTATTTATTTATTTATGTCACAGGTTGCCTCCCTTTATCTCTGCTGTAGTAGTCCAACAGTGGCAAAAACTCAAGAGTAACTAATGTAGGTTTTCAAAGGTGTCTACCTTCGCACAATATTACTCTTGGCAGAGTTGTAGATAGAAGGATAATGATGCTTATACCTCAAGGGAGCGAACACAAGATTTTAAGAAAAGTGAGAACAATGCTGCATGAGTTGTCGTACAGATAGGTTGAGAGTTATTTTTAGCCCGTCTGAGTAGAGTGGATGGTGATAAGTACGTGAGAAAAAAAGGTGTGAGAAATAGATTTCACGGGTGATAGCTTAAGGAACAAAATATGTCTACGGTGTAAGTATGTTTCTCTATTCCAGCCTATATATATATACGACTATAATTTAGTACAAGACAACCTTGCCCTGCTCATACATATAAATATAAGTTTAACTACACACACACAGCTATGTGACAACAAGACACACAAACGTGAAAAACTACGGTTAATTAGGTATGGGTCTGACCAACACACAAAGTTAAGTTTCTTTTATTGTTTATTATCATTTAAACTTGACAACACCAAATATCTAAAGAAAGATCAAATAAAATCAGAGTTACATACATATGAAAAATAGCAGAATAAATGTGCCCTCCCCCTCTGGAGAAAAGAACCCAAAAAGTTAATAACCTGAAGGTCAAAGGTTTGCACTATGTTACAGGGTAGACAGTAAAGTAAACAGTTCCTACTATAGACTACTCAGAAAAGTTAACAAGTTTAAGCAAAATCCAATGTTGGTAAAGTCACTGTAACCAAGAAAAATATTCACTCTCTCTTTCATACAGTGGCCACTCAATCAATCTTATCTTCTCTTGGTGATATCCCTTGGAAATACCATTATCCTGAATATAAAAAAGTCAGGTTTAACTCCCAAATTGGCTCCAGTCCATCTTCTACAAATAAAGACTAGTAAGGGGAACGACGAATCTGGTGTGGGTTTTTCCTGGATAACAAACTGTCACCGCCAATAGTTGATGTAGAAAAACGTGATCTTGGGGTTCACAGTTAAAAGAAGAAAATACTACCAGTATTGGGAAACATCTGGTTGCTAAAATGTTACAATTGATAAATGATAATAATCCTATCGGCTGGCTCAATGGTAGAGTGCCGATTCTGAAACAGCGTAAATTATGGATGCTACGCTTGAATACGACTGTCAGAAGTCGAGAATGAATGTTATTTTTGTCACCACCCCAGTGGGCTGATAAAATTGAAAAAAATATTGCCGGGTTTGGAAAGTAGAGTTAAATTTACAAGTTCAAATGTTTCTCATGTATCATTGGCAAAACTTGCTCACCAATGAAATTGGTGACGCACAAGCCAAGAAAAGACAACATTAACCAATCAGTAAAAAGAAAAGACCAAAAGACTGCTGGACGCTCTTGATCAGGTCTGCAGAAATATATAACAAGACGGTACTTGTGTCTTTATTCACCCACAGATTAAGATTGTTGAAATTTAGAAGCCAAACGGAGCACCGTACTTTTTCTTACATTTTTTTTTCTTAAATTCGCACGGAAAATGTAACACCGTGTCATCGCGCGGCAAATCTCTCTCACAGTTCGCCAAGATCGTTAGAGATGTCGTCTTGGCTACTAGCACAATAACTGGTGCGCTCTCTCTTTCACTATGGCAATGTACTTGTGCGATCTCTCTTCCTCTACGGCAATGTACTTGTGCGCCCTCTCTTACTCTACGGCAATGCACTTGTGCGCTCTCTCTTCCTCTACGGCAATGTACTTGTGCACTCTCTCTTTCTCCACGGCAATGTACTTGTGCGCTCTCACTTTCACTACGGCAATTTATCCATACGGTTGTGTGGCAGGACATCAAAGGGATTATTCGTCTGGTTGGGTGATGGTGGTGGTAAGAGTCTCTCTTCTGTGGATTGAAGTGACGTCGTTTTGTAGCAATGTAATTTATATGGTCCTGTGTAGGGAATGAAACAGCTCGATCGTTTTGCGATCTACATCCATTCGCAGTGTATGGGATTTTGCGAAGGTTGCTTACTCTACATCTTTGCAACCTGGGTTGATCTTGTATAACTAGGTTTACAGTGTTCCTCGTGGGGCTACGTTTTCCTTAGGAGACTGTGTACTCCGATAGGCTTCTATAATGATCTCTTGATCAACCATATCTGGGTATTTAAACTGATAATCGATTTCTGGTTGCCTTCGTGTTCGATATTTGCGGGTGTTCTGATAATATTCAGTGCCATCCGTGTATACCATTTCTCTTGTCGGTGCTTCCAAGTATTCTCCGGGCAATTGTTTAGCTTGTTTTGAACTCTCCGTCTTTCTCCATGGTAGTATTATGGTATGTCGAAGCACTTGCACTGAACCTTGGGGGCGGCCGGGGGTGTATTGTGTTGTCTGACGCGGGAACTGATGGGTATGGTTCTGCGAAGTGATGTTTTGTTTATGAAACCTCCTATCTCGATCAGTCTTACCTCTAGACCTAAAGTGCCATGCAGCAGAGTCAATGGGGGGGCGGGGGTGTATTGTGTGGTCTGATGCGGGGCGGTGATTGATGGGTATGACTCTCGCCTGCATTATGTCGGTCAGTGTTACCTTGTTTCGTTTTGTAGGTGTCTCGTATGGAGGATGATTGTACTTGAGCTATGATAGGACCTCTAGCAATGGTTGTCATGTTACCAGATGTGATGACTATAATAACCGGGAAGGGTCTGTTTGTTGTGACTTCTGCTATTCCTTCCGTAATAAATAGCATTGGGTCTTCATTTATATCTTCTCCCTGTATGGGTTCCACGTGAATAGTTTGTCCAGGTTTTATATATTGTGACGCATTGATCCTACCCTTGGCTATGACTAATTAATTTGGTAAGAGGGTAACTGGGGCTATTAAACGAATCAATGATGCAATATTGATTTCATCTTGGAGTTCTACATATTCTTCATTTATTCTTATTTTCCGTAGATCAAAATATATCCGGGCTTGGTGTTTTCACAGAAAATCTCTTCGTAGGCTAAAATTTCTACTCATGCCTATAGTGATAACGAATGCATGTGTGATTGTCTGGCTGCCAATCTTAAATGTGAAATGGGCAAAGCCTAAGGATTTCAATTCTTCCCCAGTTACGGAAGCCATATATGTTCTGGAATGCTGGAACTGTGCGTATTTCTTTATTTGCTTATAAAGTTGTTCCCTTATGATGCTTACAGATGCTCCTGTATGTATGAGCGCTCTGTAAGTCCTGTTCTCAATGGTGATTAGACTGGAACTTTGGTCGGGATGTATGGTGATTTCATTTTGAGTGCTATTATTGTGAACTAATAGTGGTTCTTTTGTTATTGTGTGAAGTTCATTCAGTTTCCTTCGCTTTTCATGTTGTATATGGGACCTATGGTTAGAGCTTTTGTTGTTGCTACCCTGCTTCGGACACGGCTAGAGATCCCTCCTAACGCGTGCCAAATCCGTTTCACTGCTTTGGACGACCTCTGGAGAAACTGTGCTGAGTATTGTGTCTTTATTGTTCATAGATGTAGTTTCCGTGTGGGTACCTTGAGTTAGCTGGAAACTGCCTGTGGTGGTTATTACGTAGTAGCAAATGTAGCATATGCTACGAGCCCCGCGGCTTTTTGGGGCCCCGCGCCTATAAATATCAACATAATTTTTTGATCATCTTCTAATACGAGCGTTAAACCAATGATCTGGTGATTTATGCCATCTTTAGCGCCTTTTCATTTGATGTCACGAAATTTTGAGAGAAAGAGCATAAGAGGGTGACTTAGTGTGACTCTTCATTATTTTTATCTTAACTGTTTGCGGACAGAAGCAGTAATTTTCTTTGGATTTTTGAAAGTCTGTACACCATCTTTTCTGCTTCTACCTACCAGTGGGGACTCCTTTCTACTGCATTATGTGCTGACGGTACTCATAAGTTCCATTTGCCCTTTGTGAAAAGACTGTCAGATACCAGGTGGTCCGCTTGGGCTGTTGCAACAAAAGCACATTTACATAGCTTTTCTGCAATAAAACAAGTCTTGGATGATATTTCAGATAACAATGATCAGAAGGCAGAGTGTCGTCAACAGGCTCGTGGTCTACTTTCAACCATGATGAAGTTAGAAACTGGAATAATGATCATACTGTGAGATCAAGTATTACAGCGTTTTCAAATGACCAGTGCTTCTTTGCAATCTTCTGACCAAGATTTGAATACAGCTCGTGCACTCTATGAATTCCTGCGGGGGTATATTCAAGCTATGCGGTTGATTTCTTGCCAGGGTACAGTTTTGTTGGTTTTGTGGGCCGTAAACAGGACCATGGTGCAGTTTTGAGGGCCCTAACAAGGACAGTGGTGCAGTTTTCTGCGCCCTAAAAAGGAACATGGTGGGTGCAGTTTTCTGGGTTTTCTAGGCCCTAAAAAGGACCGTGAGGGGAACAGATCACCAAGGATCGCTGAAGCTATGCACATATCAGGACATACAGATGTTCGTTCGTAGCAGCACAATTTAAAGAGAAGGCCACAATTCTGTAATGTCATGAAGGATACTGTCAAACGGGTCTGACTGAAGAACTTTATTCCGATATGTCGCCACAAAAAGTCACACATGCAGTGAAGTCTCTAACACTTCACTCCCCTGTATCATACAGCTGGTCTTACTGTAGGGAAGTCTCTAACACTTCACTTCCCTGTATCATATAGCTGGTCTTACTGTAGTGAAGTCTTTAACACTTCACTCCCCTGCATCATAAAGCTGGTGTTATATGTAGTGAAGTGTCTAACACTTCACTCCAATGCATCATAAAGCTGGTCTTACTGTAGTGACGTCTCTAGTACTTCACTACCCTGTATCATACAGCTGGACTTACGGTAGTGAAGTCTCTAACACTTCACTCCCGTGCATCATAAAGCTGGTGTTATCTGTAGTGAAGAATCTTTAACTCAAATGTGAAGTCAGTCCTATTGTATGGCTCTGAGACATGGAGAACAACAAAGACAACAACCAAAAAGCTACAGACTTTCATAAATGGGTGCTTGTGTAGAATAGAGGGATTAAAATGGTATGACAAGGTTACCAACGTGGAACTGATGACAAGAACTAGACAAGTGCCAGTGGAACAAGAGATGAGAAGAAGACGATGGCGATTGATATGACACACACTGAGAAAACCTGTTGATAGCATTACAAGGCAGTCCTTGTTCTGGAACCCCCAGGGCAAGAGAGGCAGAGGTAGACCAAAAAGCACATGAAGACGAGAGCTGGAAACAGAGGTGAAAATGATGAGGAGAACGTGGAAAGAACTTGAGATGATGGCACGGGACAGGAGGACTTGGCATGTGTTTGTTGAAGGTCTATGCTCCTTTGTGAGTGGAGGGTTATGATGATGATGATCTATAGTGAAGTTTCTAACACTTCACTCCCTTGAATCATACAGCTGATCTTACTGTAGTGAAGTCTCCAACACTTCACTTCCCTGTATCATACAGCTGGTCTTACTGTAGTGAAGTCTCTAACACTTCACTCCCTTGCATCATAAAGCTGGTGTTATCTGTAGTGAAGTCTCTAACACTTCACTCCCCTGCATCATATAGCTGTCTTACTGTAGTTAAGTCTCTAACACTTCACTTCCCTGTATCACAAGCTGGTCTTACTGTAGTGAAGTCTCTAACACTTCACTCCCCTGTATCATACAGCTGGTCCTTACTGTAGTGAAGTCTCTAACAATTCACTCCTCTGACAACCACAGGACATACATATAATTTTCTTTATGGCACATTCATGTGCCATGTTTCCCCCCCCCCCCCCCCCTCCTTGCGAAAAGCATAATAGACTAGCCCCGCGCTCTTCCTGAAACCCCTACCTGCGAATTGCTAAATAGACTAACCCCGCGCAGGCAAATGTACGGAAGCCGGTGTGGTCATTGAATTTCAGAATGGGTGAATAAAGACACAAGTACCAAAAAGACATTTATGGAAAAAAACGCTACTATTCTATATAGCTACATATATGCACACAGACGGGGAAAAGACGATCTCTTATCCACTCCGTCAGTCCTTATTAAATTTAAAAGGCATACGGTGTCTTTAGCCTACCCAATTGCGTGTCGCTTAGTGAGTGTTCGGTCGGATAAGTTATGTGACGCTCCCCTTTCTTTGCTCTCGCTTAACGATCAGCATACAATATCAGTTATTATTCAATGATCTATATGCGCACTTACTCAGCGTATTGCCTGTCTTTAATAGCTATTAAAGTCTGATAGTTTCGTCGAATGATATTTAATAATAGGCACTTATAATAAATACGCACAATGAAATAAAACGTGAATTCTGTTCTGTCACTATCAGCTGCGCCTAGCATTTAAACAAGTCAGCTAACCGTCTCTTCTTGTGTGAGAAAGCGGGTGGTGTTTAATCAAAGGTTAATACTTAATAAAATAAGGAAAGTTTATTTGCTTATTTTATTAAGTATTGACCTGTGATTAAACAGCCTGTTTGTTCGAGTGCTAGTGGAAAGTGAAACCAATGTGTTGTGCCATATTGACCCATTTATGAACGGGTGTAGTTTTGCAGACATGTTCGAAATGAAAAAAAATGTGTATAGTGTTTGCAAATATGGTAACGAATTACGAAAGTAAGTGTTAGTAGCGATTTAAATTGGTATTTTCTTCTGGAGTGACACACTGTTAAAAGATCATGTGATAAACGTACAGGAAAGGTTAGAAGGAAGTAATCAATAGGTCACATGATGTTTGGTACTTAACCTGATTATCGTACGGAAGCCAAGCATGGACTATGGACACTACCATGGAATCAATACAGAGAAAGAATGATCATCTTTAAATTGTACATAACATTGCATACAGTCCTGCTTAATACTTTTACTTAAGTTAAAGTTCTGTTGTGAAATTAATACTGTTATATTGAATAAATTACCCTAGACGTAGCCAAATAAAATAACACAGTTACTCATTTACCAAATTGGGATCTCAAGAGGTAGCAGTTAGGGACTCAGAGTACTACATCATCATCTTCTCTGAGAACTTACAGAGCTTGGCCCCACTTTGATGGCTATACACCCTTGCTCTTTTCAGAGAAGGAGGTATTTCTTATAAGACCAGTCTCTTATCTGGCACTATCCTGGTATCCTCTGATACACCTAATTGTCCAGGATAGCCTATACTTTAGTAACATCAAATCCTCTTATGACATATTGGTGTCCTGTTCGGGATTTTTCCACCATACCCTGGGGCTGTCACTGTAGGGAGTAATAAATAACATAATATTAAACAACTTGTGGTGAATTGGATGAGCTGTCATTGGCTATAGTTAAGTAAGTTAGTTAGTATTTACTAATTGATACTATAAGTGTTAATAATTTGTGTACGAGTGAAAGAGAATGGCAGACTTGGCCAAATTTAGATCTGCTACAGTACAGGCGGCAAAAGACCTTGGTATGAGTGGGGACGCGTTAATTCAGTATGTTAATTCTGAATGTGATAAGTTTATAGACAGGGAAGATAGGAGGTTAGCTGAAGAGAAAAGATTACAATTAGAAGCTGATAGAGAGTCTAGGAAATTAGAATGTGATAGGGAAGCTGAAATTAAGAGGTTACAATTAGAGGCTGAAAAAGAGGCTAGGCAGATGGAGGCTGGGGCTAAACGATTGCAAATGAGGTCAAAGCTAAGAAATTGCAGATGGAGGCTGAAAAGAAAGCTAAGAAATTGCAGGTGGAAGCAGAGGAAAGAAGACAGGTTGCGGAAAGGGAGGCTGAAAAAGAGGAAAAGAAATTGCAAATGGAGGCAGGGGAAAAACGTTTGCAAAGAGAACATGAGTTAAGAATAAAAGAAATGGAACTTCAAGGACATGTTACAGATAATGGAAGCAGCCCAATTACCTCTGATACTAGTGCAAGTCAGGGTGCCTCAAATTCCGCCATGAACTTCCACTTAGACCCATTTGTAGAGAAAGAAGATGACATTGAATCATTTCTAAATAGATATGAGAGATTAGCTACTAATTATGGTCTAGAGAAAGAAAAGTGGAGTTTAAAACTATCACAAGGGCTGAGGGAAACTTCGTATGAAGTCTTCTCCAAATTAAGTAGGGAAGACCAAGAAGATTATGACCTCCTAAAACAAACATTGTTAGTCAGATATGAGAAGAATGCTGAATTTTGTAGAAAGAAATTTAGAACTACTAAGCTGCTGTCTTGAGAAACCTACCACCAATTCTCTGCAAGACTAGAAACCTACTTGGAGAAATGGACTGCTCTGGGGAAAACCCAAGACCTGAAAGAAATGGTCATGATGGAGCAGTTAAGAGAGTCCATGGCTCCAGACATGAGAAAATTTCTCATGGAACAAGGTGCAGAGAGGTTGGGGGAGATTCTCAATGTTGCTGAGAGATATCTAGCAGCTCAGAAAGAAGTAGCTGGTATCAGAAAGAGGCAATCAGATATTAATAAAACCCCACAAGACCAAGATGAGTATAATAATAGGGATCAACCCCCTAGATTCAAACAAGGGTATGATAGGCCTAGATTTGATCATAGAGACATAAACCCAAAGAAAAATGAAAAGAAATCCTACAGACCAGAAAATAAATGGTGTAAAATATGTAGGATGAACAACCATAATACAATTGAATGTGGTAGGAAAGTTCCTCCATATCACGCTGCATGCATGATAACAGTGGACACGGGAAGGAAGGACCTGACAGACAGTCAGATAGATCTCCATCATCCACCCATCTGTGAAGAAGTAGTATGTAATGGTACGAAAGTCAAGTGCCTTTACGATTCAGGATTGGAATATGACTCAGTTGTGAGTGCAAACCTGGTGCATCCTGACCAGTATACCACAGACAAAGTGGAGATACAAGGGGCATTAAAGGATACAGCCACCATGACACTTCCCGTAGCCAAGATAAATGTCAAAACTAGGTACATGGAAGGAGTGATCGGTGCAGCAGTGTGTGATGATCCTAATTACCCGCTGCTGTTAGGAAAAAGATTTGTTTTCTTAGAGAATCCAATAAAACCTGTAATCATGGCAACGCTCCAGACCAGGTCAAGCCCTATGAAGGAGGAGAAACCACCACTCAATATTCATCCAAAACAAATGAAAAAGGCCCAGGCAAAAGATAAAACATTAAAACCTTGCTTTGGCAAATTGCCAAATAGCCATAGCACCCCTAAGAAAGGACAATTTTATTTGAAGGATCGACTGCTTTACAAGAAAGCTGAAGCAGGACCTAACGGGTATGGACAGTTAGTACTGCCATTGAGTTATAGAGAAAAGGCTATGAAACAAGCACATGTTGTACCAGACGGTGGACATCAGAAGATGGGTACCACCTGTCAAAGGACATCTGTAAAATTCTACTGGACAAATGTAGCTGGGGACATTGCCCAGTATGTACAAAGTTGTGACCAGTGTAGCAAGGTACATTCCACACGGTGGAAAGAAAATAATAATCAGATGCTAGCAAAGCATTGTGGCGAACATGGGCCTGAAAATAAAAGAAAAACTAAAAAAGAAAAGGAAGATATAGGGGATAAGATGGCACTTTTTCACACACAGCCTTCCAAAAAGCCAATTACGATGGCAACTCTACGTATGGCACAAGGAGTAAAAGTAAACACAGAAATGTTTCACCCGACACATGGTAGATCGTAATTCTTGGAACTGGCTAAAAATAGCAATGAGGGTAATCGGCAAACATTGAAACCGAAACTAAATGTTAACCTTCGAAAAGTTGGGAGAGAGCGTTTGGCCAGGTTGACTAATGTCAAGCTCACTTCAGCATACGGTTATTAATTTAGCATTATAAGGGTACCGGTGACAGTGGTAGTTGGTCGGCCCTATACAGTCCATTGGAAGTATTGTACGGACATTTGATTGAGATCACATATATATATATATATATATATATATATATATATATATATATATATATATATATATATATATATATATATATATATATATATATATATATATATATATATATATATGTGTGTGATAGGGCCGGAAAGACACCCGGCTTACCCCGTCACGGGAAGACAAAGTCTGACAAAGTAGAAAATATATTACTTAGGCCATAATAACGCCTAAATATTAGTTTTGGTGCATAGTTGTGGTGTAGAATTGTGTTTTTGCTCTAGAAATAGTGTATATTTCTGTGTTTTCGTGCCTGATAAAGCAAAATCGCGAGTGTCATTTAAGTGGCTAAATTAATACGCCTAGCGCGCAGTAAGTTGAGTGATTCGCCAAGGGTCTATATAAAGCGTGTGATAGCCATCAGCGACCTTTCCTAGTATCAGCCCAGACGAGAGAACAAACGAGACGAAGTGACCGGTGTAGATAGCAGATGGACCAGAGCACGAGAGCGGTAATTCTTAGCGCATTTTAGAATTTAGCATTCGTGTTCTATAAGTCTGAAATTATATTTAGCACGAGGCTATTTTAATGTTTAGTGAAATAAATAGATAGATGTGTTTCCAAAGGAAATGTCTTTTTAGGGCATTATGATTTAGTCTTGAAATGATAGATGAGTGAAAATAATTTTCACGATAGCCTACTTATCAATATCCTACTGTATATCTTTAGTGGGTTACTTTGAAGTGAGAATAGTCATTTAGATTTCGGGAGAGCGCGAGGCCACTCCTTTGTTGAGACATGTGTTTCTCTGGTTGCTCCCGGCGGAGCATGGAAACACCATTGCAGCTGGTGTCCATTACAGGCCCACAATAAGCATTTTTATGCTGTTGCTGTGGTTGTTTCCGTGACGGTAACGATGTGTTTCATGTGATGAGTTCTCAGTCAGTCTCATCAGGGGTCATATACGACACGCCTGTTGCCAGGCGCACCAGTCGTCACTTACGACATGTTCAGAATGCAGTAATGAATATTGAGATGGACCAGTTGCGAGGTGGTGGGTTATTCTCATTAAGGGGAGTATTTGTGGTACATATTGGTTAATTCTATGTTATACATATTTCATGATTATTTAATTATTGTAATGTGAAGGATGGTCTGTGAGAGCACGTGGGCTCACTTGAAGATATATATTTCTCTTCTCCGCTCCTGAGGGAGCATGGGGCCACCAGTGTGGTTTTATCCGTATGAAGCATTCAGATGCTCGTGCAGTAGTGGTTTCGGTAGCAATCTGTGTTACATGGTGAGATTGCCAGCCTCATGCACAACACCACACTAGTCTCATCGACGACATGCATGAGTATGTAAGTGTGATAGTTGAGTGTGCCCGTGCATTAGTGGTTTCGGTAGCAATCTGTGCGACCAGCAGCGGACCAAATCCCCAGAAGTTTAAAGAAAGAAATGTGAAGGGAGAGCACCAAGAAGACCGGATCAAGATGGTAGGAGGTCGGCCTGAAGGAGTAGTACTGATGGAAGGGAAAGAGATAAATTATGTGTTTGACACAGGTTCACAGGTGTCTACCATCACAGAGCAATGTTTCAGGGAGATGTTTGGAGGGCTCCCCTTGGATGAGGGTAGATGGGTGCGCCTGACAGCAGCAAATGGTGCCACCATCCCATATACTGGTCACTTAGTTGTGGACATACAAGTTGGGTACACAATAGTGAAAAACTGTGGAGTTTATGTTGTCAGGGAGGTACAAGGGTCTAGAAACCAGAGAAAAACACCAGGGATCATAGGTACTAATGTCCTTGTAGAAATCCCAAAACATACAGAAAATACTAAGATGGGACCCTCCAAGAGATCAGGGGATGACGCAGAAATCAGACTCTATGAAAGTATGGGAAGCTGGGAGAAAGCAAACCCACATACCTGCTCGATCGATCAGGGCCATAACAGTCGAATGCAAGAAAGGAGGCCAGTCAGAAAGAGCTTTTCTCTTTGAGCCTAATAGAGACTTAGAACACAGAGGGCTGATTATGAGTCATACATTGACTGTTCTTAGAAGTGGGTCCTGTGATATTCAGGCCATAAATTTGGGAGATGAGGACTTGTTTTTAGCTCCCGGGACACAAGTAGGAGTACTGACAGAAGCTGGGGTGGACTATAGCACAGTCCTTGGGCCTCCCCAATAGTTTTGGTCCGGAAGAAGGATGGTCGGCTTAGACTCTGCGTAGACTTCAGGGCACTCAATAGCAACACGAAGAGGGATGCATACCCTCTACCCCGAGTAGACGAGTACCTGGATGCGCTAGGAGGAGCAAAGATATTCTCATCACTTGATCTGGCAAGTGGTTACTATCAAGTAGCAATGGATGAGAAAGACCAAGAGAAAACCGCCTTCACTACCCCGTTTGGACTGTATGAATACACCAGGATGCCTATGGGCTTAGCCAACTCTGCTAGCACTTTCCAACGATTAATGCAGAGCAGTATGCATGATTTAGTGTTCCAGCTGATACTAGTATACCTTGATGACATTTTAGTGTACTCTGCTGACTTCCCTAACCATTTGAGCCGACTGGAGAAAGTATTCTCTAAGCTACGCCAGCTAGGGCTGAAGTTGAATGGAGGAAAGTGTAAGCTGTTCAGGACAACGATTGAATTCTTGGGGCATACTATATCAGCAGACGGAATAGGAGCTATGAAAGACAAGGTAAAGGCTGTTCAAGAGGCCCCTGTACCACGTTCCCAGACTGAGTTACGGTCATTCCTGGGATTGGCCAGTTACTACCGCAGATTTGTGCCGGGCTTTGCAAAGATAGCCAAGCCGCTACATGATTTAGTAGCTGCGCTCAATCAAAGCATGCAGACTAAAAGACGAAGTAAGTCACCCATAGGAGAGTTGTGGACAGAAGAGTGTGCTGTAGCCTTTGAGACACCGAAAAAGGCACTAACCTCCACACCGCTACTAGGGTTCCCTAACTTCCCGCTACCATTTATCCTGGAGGTAGATGCATCATTTGAAGGATTGGGAGCAATTCTCTCGCAAGTGCAAGATGGAACAAAGAAAGTCCTGGCATATGCAAGTCGCACACTTCGACCCTCTGAAAGAAACTCAAAAAGCAGTATGAGGCTGGAACTGCTAGGTCTTAAGTGGGCCATGACTGAGAAGTTCAGAGGTTACCTGCCAGGATCACAAGTAGAGGTATTTACAGACAATAGGGGTCTGGCCTTCTGGGAGAAAGCTAAACTGGGAGCTATAGAGCAGAGATGGATGGCCCAGATGGCGATGTTTAACTACAAAATCCGACATCGGGCAGCGAGAGCCAATGTAAATGCAGATTATTTGTCCCGTTTTCCAATTGAAACCGCAGGCGAAGAACTGGAGGATGACGCAGATGTTGCAATAAGTGGCATAACAGCTGAGGTTATCAGAGAGTTTACCCAGATACCATATGAGATAGGGTTGATGGCAGCAACAAGCCAAAAAGATATCAGTGAAAGGGTACCGGCCGAATCAACCACAGCACCAGCAACCACTCAAGCATTTCCCACCTATTCGCGTGAGGAATTGATAAATCTCCAGGGAGCTGATGATGTGGTAGCGATGGTTAGGAAGATGGTAAAGAATGGCACCAGACCTGCAGGAAAAGATGCTCGAAAGATCCCCTTGGCTGCAAGGAAACTACTTAATCAGGGTAACCGGCTCGAAGTGACAGACGGGTTGTTATACCGGACAGTGAAGGGATCAGATGGATCCAGCATGAGACAACTGGTAATACCTGAGTCTATGAAACCACGGATACTAGACTCTGCTCACAGGGTGGGCCATCAGGGAAGAGAGCGCATGCTGCAGTTGCTGAGAAGTAGGTGCTTCTGGGTAGGCATCACAGCTGATGTTGACGTCTTTTGTCGCAGATGCAACCGATGTAACGTTGCCAAGGCACCTCAACTGAAGTTTCATGGGCCATCGGGAAACTTGATTGCCTCCAGAACACTTGAGGTAGTAGCAATGGATTTCACCCTGCTAGAGCGGGATTCCAAAGGGTTTGAGAATGTATTAGTGCTGACAGATGTGTTCAGCAAGTACACCATTGCTATACCAACAAGAGACCAAAAAGCAACAACAGTCACCAAGGCCCTGGTGGAAAAGTGGTTCCAGTATCTCGGAGCTCCTCAGAGGATACACTCTGATCAAGGCCGGAACTTCGAGTCAGCGATAGTCGCAGAGCTGTGCAAGGTATATGGAGTCCACAAGAGCCGCACTACAGCTTACAATCCTAAAGGCAACGGGCAGTGCAAGCGCTTCAACAAGACGTTGCACGATTTGCTGAGACCCATGACAGCCGACCAGAAGCGAAGGTGGTCTGAGCATCTAGCGGAGGTGGTTATGGTCTACAACTCCACCCCCCATTCTTCGACAGGGTACTCACCATACTACCTCCTCTTCGGCAGAGAACCAAAGCTTCCTCTAGACTTCATGATAGGCACGCGCCCAGATGAAGAGCCGGAGACAACTGATGAGTGACTGCAAGGTCACCTAGAGAGGTTGCACATAGCACACCAAAAAGCTGCAGAGAGAATGCAGAAAATGGCCGCTGACAGGAGGGAGAGAAGTAATCAGCTTCCAGGTCCCACCCCATTGCGAGTGGGTGAAAGAGTGCGGAAAAGAGTGCACTACACTGACAGGGCCAAAATACAAGACGTGTGGTCCAACGACGAATTCATTGTATCATCAATTCCAGATGCAAGCGGTGGTCCTTATGTGATAAGGTCAGCAGGCAACGAAGATCTGAAGATGAGGGTTGCGGCGCACGAACTGAAACGAAGTGAGGACAAAGATGATTCTCCGAATCTGGTAGATGCTACACTAGGCCTACCTGAGGCACCAGCTTCGCCAGATGAAACAGACCCTGGGGAGGACGTGCATGGTCTAATGCCTGAACCAGGCTGGTATGCCCTGCAGCCGATACAGGGTCCTGCCCCGAGACGATATGAGAGGTTACAACTGAAGCGCCAGAGGTAGTGATGTTGTCGGGACGACAACAAAATCAGGTTCATTTAAGTGGCTAAATTAATACGCCTAGCGCGCAGTAAGTTGAGTGATTCGCCAAGGGTCTATATAAAGCGTGTGATAGCCATCAGCGACCTTTCCTAGTATCAGCCCAGACGAGAGAACAAACGCGACGATGTGACCGGTGTAGATAGCAGATGGACCAGAGCACGAGAGCGGTAATTCTTAGCGCATTTTAGAATTTAGCATTCGTGTTCTATAAGTCTGAAATTATATTCAGCACGAGGCTATTTTAATGTTTAGTGAAATAAATAGATAGATGTGTTTCCAAAGGAAATGTCTTTTTAGGGCATTATGATTTAGTCTTGAAATGATAGATGAGTGAAAATAATGTTTGATAGGTTTTATTAGGCATGCTAAGTCCAGATTGCGGCTGTAAGAGCGATTATTTCAGTCATCAGACCGGGCAAGAAAGGCGAAGATAGTATGAAAGTATTTTGTACATGAAACCTGACAGAAACGGTATCAGAAACTGCAATTTAGATAATATTAACTAGTTGGGAAGATGGCAACCGGGAGAGCCACGTGGTGATTGAATAAAAGCGGCGCGAGGAGTCTGCAGTAACACTCTTAGTTATCAAGCCTATAATGTTACGCAGTTTTATACCGTGTGAATCGACACGTGGGTGAAAGTATGTTAAATGTAATTTTCCCCAGTAATAGAAGAGAGAGTTTTCGTGGTAAATTTCCTTTATGTGATGACTAGTTCTAGTTGTTAAGTCAAGAATAATTATATTTTATTCTTTATGTAAGAGCATTTAAGTGTATTTCACGATAGCCTACTTATCAATATCCTACTGTATATCTTTAGTGGGTTACTTTGAAGTGAGAATAGTTATTTAGATTTCGGGAGAGCGCGAGGCCACTCCTTTGTTGAGACATGTGTTTCTCTGGTTGCTCCCGGCGGAGCATGGAAACACCAATGCAGCTGGTGTCAATTACAGGCCCACAATAAGCATTTTTATGCTGTTGCTGTGGTTGTTTCGGTGACGGTAACGATGTGTTTCATGTGATGAGTTCTCAGTCAGTCTCATCAGGGGTCATATACGACACGCTTGTTGCCAGGCGCACCAGTCGTCACTTACGACATGTTCAGAATGCAGTAATGAGTATTGAGATGGACCAGTTGCGAGGTGGTGGTTTATTCTCATTAAGGAGAGTATTTGTGGTACATATTGGTTAATTCTATGTTATACATATTTCATGATTATTTAATTATTGTAATGTGAAGGATGGTCTGTGAGAGCACGTGGGCTCACTTGAAGATATATATTTCTCTTCTCCGCTCCTGAGGGAGCATGGGGCCACCAGTGTGGTTTTATCCGTATGAAGCATTCAGATGCTCGTGCAGTAGTGGTTTCGGTAGCAATCTGTGTTACATGGTGAGATTGCCAGCCTCATGCACAACACCATACTAGTCTCATCGACGACATGCATGAGTATGTGTGTGTGATAGTTGAGTGTGCCCGTGCAGTAGTGGTTTCGGTAGCAGTCTGTGTTACATGGTGAGATTGCTAGCCTCATGCACAACTCCATACTATTCTCATCTACGACATGCATGAGTATGTGTGTGTGATAGTTGAGTGTGCCTGTTGCAAGTGGAACTTATGGAAGGGGAAGTAATCTTTAGAATGTTTTGAACAAATTAAATTTCGAGTTGCAACGCTTGATTAAGCGGATACTTGTCTGACTTTAGGATAGAATTATCTTTTCCTATTTTTCGGGTGACAGAGTACAGATAAGCGTGTGAACGCTGTTTAATGTATTTATTCTGTACTGTTTTGAGTCATGTGAATAGCTCGCTAGTCTGCATGTGTTATCGAGAACGGTGTTCAAGACAGCCGAATCTCGTGACGGGTTTTTTGGAGGGACTAGTGTGTGATTTGGGGAGTTGTGTTTTGGGCGTGGACCGTGTAGGTCGAGTCCCAGTGTTTTTGGATAATGTATGCCTACGTAGGATTTGAGAAAATGTCGACTTATATATTTCGCTGTGTGTACAGCCTATGTGATACACTGCAATGAAGATTTGTTTAGGCCATATGAAGATTATTATAGCTGCCGGGTGAGCATGCTTTATGGTGTAATGAAGATTTGTTTAGGCCATATGAACATTATTATAGCTGCCGGGTGATGCAGGCTTTGCTATGTATTGAAGTACTTTTCTAGGCCATATTTTGAAGATTATTGAAGCTGCCGTGTGATGCAGGCTTTGCTATGTATTGAAGTACTTTTGTAGGCCATATTGTGAAGATTAATGAAGCTGCCGGGTGATGCAGGCTTCGCTGTGTATTAAGGTACTTTTGTAGGCCATATTTTGAAGATTAATGAAGCTGCCGGGTGATGCAGGCTTCGCTGTGTATTAAGGTACTTTTGTAGGCCATATTGTGAAGATTAATGAAGCTGCCGGGTGATGCAGGCTTCGCTGTGTATTAAGGTACTTTTGTAGGCCATATTGTGAAGATTAATGAAGCTGCCGGATGATGCAGGCTTTAGTGCGTGTTGAAGTACTGTTTAGGCCAGGATGTGGACAGGCCGTATTATATATATTTAATGCAATGTGGAAATTATATGATTCGTGTTTTGCTGTCGAATGTGTGTCATTTATGTCATCGTGTCTGTGTTGTATGGACTACACATCATCTAAGTGTTCTAGACGTTTGCAACCCTTTTTGACTTCTGCATCTACTCTTATGTACGTACCGTGGTGTGCGAAACATAATCAACACACACACCCTGGTCAACATTCCAGACACAGTGACAGGACAGCAGCACACATATATTGAATTAGCCTGTGTGGCGATGATATAGACCAAACCACTACACTCGCAACAGTGGGTGTAAACAGAGACTATAACATTTAGACTTAGCGCCGTTATCAGTTGGTGGTTTTCAGTTAACAGGATCTGACATCTACGACTATTCGCGTCGATAGCCTAAGTGGCGTAGTTTTCGTATCGTTGGATATCATTTAAGATGTGCCTGTGTGGCGTATACGATTAAGAAATTGTTACCTCTACAGTGATATGTACTTGAAGCAAGAGGATAATGTGAATCAAATTTTGTCCACCAGACCATAACATATCTAGAGGATCAGTCACTACAAGGTGGAAAGAATACATATGACTTGCACGTGACAAGAGTGTAGAACACTTGACTTTGTTATAATTAGCCTTATGTAGGCGTGGCTTGAATCTCCTGTACTTCAGAACTGTGACCTAGTTATTATCTGCGTGGGTGGCGCATTTGAGAAACAACACACGCTTTATTTGGTAGAAGGCAACTTTACACCAGTAGCAATTGACGTCCTATTTCGTGCCTATAGACTACAACAACGTCTGCAGTGGTCAAGGAAGTTCAATTAGACTTGGACAGTATTTGTACCAGCATTTGTACGGGTTGTCACAGATTTCTGCAATATTCGAGTTACCTGTGCCAGTTATCACCATCACAAGTTCAAGATGTTATGATACACGGAGTTGCCGTGTACATTTCAGACTACAGAAGAGTCAAGAGTTGCAGTGTGTGCTGTATTATGGTTCCTGTCAACTTGTGCATTGTTAAGCACATATCATATTGACGAAATTACCTGAAGAGAAACGAATCAAGTTGCAGTGCTTTCCCGCAGTGGAGGTTTTAGCAGTCTATGTGATATCCAGTGTCGTGGCGGAAAAGAAGCGGGATCATTGACAGATAAGTGATTGTGTCTTGTGTAAATTGTGTCACTTCATATATGTCGCTAGGCCTCCCTAATTGCTCATTTTGTTATTATTGTTGTTTATGTCTAATTTGACATATGATTAAGATTTGATGCATAGGTGTTAATGGCTGTTGACATATGTCGATTTTCCTGATAATGATGTGACTTGATAAAGGTGCTATAAAAAGGATTGGTGATACAGAATTGAGGAATAAGCTCATTTCTTGACAAATAGTTAACTTTGTGAGCTGGAAGGGTAATTGTCAAACCTTTTGCGACAGTAATTTGTCATAACTATAAGTGATTACTATATATAGTTGATTAAGTAAGTGAATCACCATGGATCGTGATATGTGCCCTACAGATATAAGGCCTATGTTGGAGTCTGCATTGGTGGTAGGTAGAGATGGTAAGGGATTGAGAGGTGCACGACTTGGAGAATGGATAATGGATGATTTTTTGATTAATGTGTCAACATCCCTGGAGTTATTTGCTGAACACAACTTTAAGTTTGTTTGCAATTTGGTAATGGCCAAGGATTTGGTGAATTTGCTACGGCACCTTCGTGTGTTTTTGCAACAGTATATTGAACGTGAACACGGACATATAATGCAAAGCATGTTCAAAATAATCCACAACCATACATCTGATGAGCAGGAAAGGGAATTGAGAATTGAGAAACAAGCAAAAGTAAACAAACAAAGTGCTCTACAGCAAAGAGAGAATTTCCTAGAAGGTGTTGCTAAAGAGAACGAACTACAGGCAACTGTGTATAGGCTTAAAAGTGAGATACTTGAATCAAACTCAGAACTTTCTAGTGCACAAGCTACATTAAATTCAGCTTTAAGCAAAGTCCAAGACTTGGAAACTCAGATAGGTAATCTCACGCGGGAACTTCAAGAACAGAAAGAGATGTATGAGAAATTGAAGGTTGAGAGAAATGTCTGTGAGAAGACTTACATAGAAATGCTTCATGAGGTGATGAATGATAATGCGATGCTCAGTGATCAAATTGGGGAGATGAATATTGTACCCCCCAAGAAGAGTAATGAGATTATGAAAAACAATGATGATGTCCAGACTGAAACACTTCAGATAGAGTTGACTCAGTTGAGGGCAAATAAAGAACAGTACGAGAAAGAGACTTTAGTGGAGTTGACGGCTGAGAAAGAGAAGGTCGCTAAAATTGAAAATTTGCTAGCAGAAGAAAGCGACAAAGTTTTGGCTGTTAAGGAGTTAAATAAAAGGTTAAGTGAAACGATTTCACTTAAAGATAATGAAATTGCGGAAGCAAGGGAAAGAATATTTGGCTTACTAGATATGGTTTTGAAAAACAATACGAAGTCTTCTGTCAATGTTGACAATGATAGACAGAAAGTTGCGAAAAGTCAGCACCATATACTTTTTGCTCAGAGAGATGTCATTCATGGTAAAGACAGATCTTATCGTGGGAAATACAACTTTCCTAGTTCTAATATTACTGATAGTTCCAGTAATAATTCTTGGCGTCAGAACAACAAAGATTCTTGTGTAACAACCAGTTCTGTTGGTCAGGAAAAGAAAGGTGATATATTTCAGGTCAAGACTCATAAGAGCAAATATTTGTCTACTACTGGAAATACTCAGAAATTAATAGCGGGTGTTGAGACTATTACTACTTGTTCCAAAGATGAAACCCATATGAGGAACAATAGAGATACTATTGTTTCTGGCAGTTGTCAAACTCAGCATAGTCATTTTGAAACTATTGGTAAAGATATTCCCATAAGGGAGAAGAAAAACAGTTCTAGAAAGAGAGATAACCCCAAGAGTAAACAGTACCAAGGGAGATCAGTAAATAATAATTTTCCTTCTCCTAGATACTGTAGACAATTTAACAAATCTCAAAGTTTTGATTGTAAGAATGTTGGAAAGTATGATAGAGATAATAGCTTTTCAAATGTTGCTTTACATCACCAGAATAATGTTCCTCAACAAAAGACTAAAGTGATTATTTGTAAACAAGGCAACGGTAATAATAAGTATTTTGATCATAGATCAAATAATAAGCGCAATTGTGCTAATTTAGTTCAACATGAGCCCAGAGTCATTTATAATCAAAGTAAACAGAGTAAAAATAACAGTGGATGCTTGAATACTATTGCCTGCTCTGGTTGTTGTTATAACACTTTGTTTCAGCGTAAGGCAGCGGCGACATTCAAGGTCGGTCATGTTGTCCCCAAGAATTCTATGATATCTACATGTGATAGAGAGAGCTAGTGACATCGTGAAGAGACCGGGTTTTTACACAAGCCGGTACTGGGTAATTGTAAACGTGATTTCTACGTTTTTTTTTCATTAAATTTCACTATTGAGTAAAATGGAAATTTTCATTTGTATTTGTTGACAGAAGCTACGTTGCGATAAGGGTCAAGGCTTCTGTGACATATTGACGGTCAGAAATGTGAGTCAACTTTCCGCTCGAGTAGTCAACCGAAACCTGTCAGCGTCAAACTAAAATCTGAGGTGTTGCTTTCTGAAGGTCAAGCATGTTTACAAGAGAGTGGGAGACTTCGCGTCTGATTTATTTTTTTAATGTGAAGATGATAATTTTTTGTATTCTATATTAGTACATGACATGTTGTTGTTTTGAAATAACATATAATTTTATTGTAATGATTATTTCTATGCATCATTTGATTGCCATAATTTTTTTATTGTTATTTATATGTCTGTATTTTGATGATGTATTAATACATTTTTATGCTATTTATATATTATTGTGTTGATAATGTGTAGTATGTAATTATTATCCTTTATACTACTCTGTTCAACTTAGAATTTTTGCAACTGTGTTGTTTAGGATAGTTTTGTACATGATGAGATTGCACAAATTCATTTATTGTGTTGATGCAGTGGTTACTTTTAGATAGTCCTGAGTGTTCGTTATTCACTTAATTTATATTTTTCTCATGTTTTGATGTCATGATTAATTAATATATAGAACATACAGAGAAGATGTGTATTATCTGGTATGTTGTGAAATGTAATTTTGAAAATAGCTTGCATGTATCATACATGATCTTGTATTTGGATTTGTTAACTTTTTGTGAAACTTCGATTTTCCAGAACTTGATTTTCTTGCCAGTCAGACATGTAGATTATTTTCTTAGCAGATTATTTAAAAAAAAAAAAAAACTTATTTTTTTTGTAGATATGTTTAAAGAACCTTTTTTATATTTCATATTAGCATCAAAGGGTAGATTTATTTATAATGTATATCTTATCGATTTGAGTAAGAGATAGAGTTATAGCTAAATAGCATTTTACTGAGCTGAACGTAATTGTCAGCAGAAAGAACTTAAAGGATAAATTAAATTTACATGTGGTGATGTAAAAGTTTCTTCGAGATAGGATTTTTGTTTTATATTTCACTCATTTTGTTAAAATATTGATTTCATTATTAGGTTTTAGTGGTCTTGAATTACTTAAAAATTAAATACTGTTTTTATGTAACTTATCGAGGAAAAAAATGTTTGTACGGTACTGTTGAAAAAAAATGATTTTTTTTTTTTTATTGCATTGTAATTTTTTGTTGGGTGTGCCAGCATTTGACTTCGTGAAATCATTGATATGTAGTTTGATTAGTTCTTGTAAAAAGTTGTTTTTTATTATGATGTATTTTTTATTTTTAGCGCTTGATTGTGCGTTGGTCGTATTAGTTATAGTAATGCTATTAATTGTTTGTTCGATGCCTATAATTTATTTGTGTTCGTTTTGTATAAAAAACTCTTGTAACTTGGTTAAATTACTTATTAGGTTTTGTTTAGTTGTAATTAATTTTTTGGTGGTATTAGTATAGATATACTTTGATATTTTGTGTTCGTGCCTTTGCTTTCTATCTGTCTTTGGGTAACTATTCTTCATTTCATTCCTCTTTTCTGTTGTCTTTTCGGTATGGATTTCATATCTTGTTTATACTTTCGTACCTCATCTTCGTTTTACTTGATTCTATTTGTATACTTTGTCTTCTTTCAACACTTATACCTCTATTCTTTGTATTGTTGGAGTGGTTATATGACTTGATATAACATATCTACTTTTGACAGTTGTATTTATTTTACATGTAATTGTCCAACTTAATTATGAGTATATGGTACTGTTGAGATCTTACTTTTTTTTTTTTTTACAGATCATTCTTCTTTTGATTGATCTTGTGTTTTCTCTTTCGATCGGTTGTTGTCGGTTTGGTTTGTACTAAATATACGTATTCTTGAATTAATTTTGGAATGATCATATTTTATATTTAACTAATTACTTTTTATACTTAGCTGGTTATGCTGTATGCTTTTATTGCTACTTTACACTTTAATGCTCATATTTGTTATAGATATAATTTTGATTTAAAATAAGATATTTTTGTAGGCATACGTTAGAGCTTAATTGTCTTCTAAATTTTTCGTTTTTGGGAGTTAATTTTTTTCAAAAAAAATGATAGAATCATTTTTTTCCGGAGCGGGTGGTAAACTGTTGCAAGTGGAACTTATGAAGGGGAAAGTAATCTTTAGAATGTTTTGAACAAATTAAATTTCGAGTTGCAACGCTTGAATAAGCGGATACTGTCTGACTTTAGGATAGAATTATCTTTCTATTTTTCGGGTGACAGAGTACAGATAAGCGTGTGAACGCTGTTTAATGTATTTATTCTGTACTGTTTTGAGTCATGTGAATAGCTCGCTAGTCTGCATGTGTTATCGAGAACGGTGTTCAAGACAGCCGAATCTCGTGACGGGTTTTTTGGCGGGACTAGTGTGTGATTTGGGGAGTTGTGTTTTGGGCGTGGACCGTGTAGGTCGAGTCCCAGTGTTTTTGGATAATGTATGCCTACGTAGGATTTGAGAAAATGTCGACTTATATATTTCGCTGTGTGTACAGCCTATGTGATACACTGCAATGAAGATTTGTTTAGGCCATATGAAGATTATTATAGCTGCCGGGTGAGCATGCTTTATGGTGTAATGAAGATTTGTTTAGGCCATATGAACATTATTATAGCTGCCGGGTGATGCAGGCTTTGCTATGTATTGAAGTACTTTTCTAGGCCATATTTTGAAGATTATTGAAGCTGCCGTGTGATGCAGGCTTTGCTATGTATTGAAGTACTTTTGTAGGCCATATTGTGAAGATTAATGAAGCTGCCGGGTGATGCAGGCTTCGCTGTGTATTAAGGTACTTTTGTAGGCCATATTGTGAAGATTAATGAAGCTGCCGGGTAATGCAGGCTTCGCTGTGTATTAAGGTACTTTTGTAGGCCATATTGTGAAGATTAATGAAGCTGCCGGGTGATGCAGGCTTCGCTGTGTATTAAGGTACTTTTGTAGGCCATATTGTGAAGATTAATGAAGCTGCCGGATGATGCAGGCTTTAGTGCGTGTTGAAGTACTGTTTAGGCCAGGATGTGGACAGGCCGTATTATATATATTTAATGCAATGTGGAAATTATATGATTCGTGTTTTGCTGTCGAATGTGTGTCATTTATGTCATCGTGTCTGTGTTGTACGGAATAAACAGTATCGAACTGTTCTAGACGTTTGCAACCCTTTTTGACTCCTGCATGTACTCTTATGTACGTACCGTGGTGTGCGAACATATCAACACACACCCAGGTCAACATTCCAGACACAGTGACAGGACAGCAGCACACATATATTGAATTAGCCTGTGTGGCGATGATATAGACCAAACCACTACACTCGCAACAGTGGGTGTAAACAGATTATTTAACATGTAGAAATAGCGCCGTTATCAGTGCCCTTGCAGTAGTTGTTTCGGTAGCAATCTGTGTTACATGGTGAGGTTGCCAGCCTCATGCACAACACCTTACTAGTCGCATTGGACGACACGCATGAGTGCGTGCGTGTGTGATAGTTGAGGGTGTCAGGTAGTACACGTGGAAGGACTGTTTGGCAGGTGAGAGTATCATTATTTAACTATAATTTTAACTAGTTCGTTGCTTTGTTTGCGTTTCAGGATTATTAGGAACTGAGCACATGCTGGGTGTTTTGTTTTGTTATGTTCGTTGGTTTATTTGTTTAATGTTTGCTTAATCACTAAATGGGTTGTAAAAATAAATACAGCCCCTGCCTTTAGAATCAAGAGTTTTATTGTTGATTAGGGTCGGTTGCGAGTATGAAAAGAGAGTGATCAAATATCACAATATAATCATCATCATCATCTCGCCCACCCTATCATATATATATATATATATATATATATATATATATATATATATATATATATATATATATATTTATTATATTATATATATATATATATATATATATATATATATTACATAGCAATGCTAAAGGGAGAATTGAGTCTGGAGGCCAGAAATTCATTTCCCCATATATGATATTATTTCACAATTGACGTTGGGCTGAGACAACACTTGGTGAAAATGAAATCTGCCTGAATTTGGGAAATAATTACAGAATAACAGAGCCTAAGCGAATATTAATAAGAGGTAATACCAGATTACGTCAAGCCTGAGCTCAGACCAATGGAAGGCTGTGATCACATCGGAGTTGCACATTGAATTCATATGTTGCTTTTGGATTGGAATTACTCCGAGTGTTTTATCCAGGCTGATGAGGAAATTACTGAGTGATAACTATGGAAATGTTACCTCTGTAATGTTACAATGGAATATAACTTGGACTGACACTCAAGACAGTACATACGCGAATGAAATAACTTGACAGAAGTCTGGGTCACAGTTCCATTACATATAATCTCAACAGCATAGTCCTGGACATCAGCAACAATAATTCATCATACTTGCATAATTAGAATATGTAGTACAGTCATCCTTACGTACTGGTAACAACTGCATTCAATGTAAGTGCGGCATTCACTCCTCGCACATAAATCTCTATATGGTCTGTATACAATGTAATGCAATGTAAGTGCGGCATTCACTCCTCGCACATATATTTCTATCTCTGGCCTAACCACCAGGCATCCAAGTTCCTCCAGAACTTCACAGCACGGGAAAATCACAACGCGCTTACGTAGACCTCCTATTGGCGCGGGAAAGCCAACAACGCGCATTCAAATAATAGCATATAATGGTCCTAACATAGACCTCCTTCTGACACGGAAAAACAACGTGTCTTTTTTAATCCAAAGTGTGGCATTCACTTCTCGCACATATATCTATACCACTGGTCTAATCACCAGGCATCCAAGTTCCTCCTGAACTTTACAGCGCGGGAAACCCACAACGCGCTTATAAATAATAATATATAAAGGCCTTGTAAATACACCTTACGCGGTACATCATCACGTCACATCCAATATATTATAATGAAAATCAAATACACTATTCACATACTCTAGAAACACCAACCGTCTCCCTCAACGGATGGCCACAGACTCCCCTTTAACAACTCAGTATTCTTCTCTGACACGTATGCTAACTTCATTCACTTCGCACGCTTTTCTCATGTCCTGTAAACCTCAATTCACACATGAACGCCCCTGAGTATTCTTCAACCATACTCTACGTGCTTCTAACAGCGAACTTTTAAATGTCACATTCCAAGCTTGCATACTTCAATAAAAATACACTCTAAACAGAGTTGCCCCATTCTCTACCCACACACATGTATATACACGTCTTGTATCTCATGACCTTAACCTACTTACTAACAAACTCCAGCCCCGTACACCAAAATCCTTTACACCTAACTGTAACTTCGAATATGACTTAACAGTTCACCCCGACCCCCGGGGAAAAAAAAATGATATCATTTTTTTTAAACATTACATGGAACAAAAGTGTGAGGTCGGTGAAATATGTCAAGTCATACTAAACAACAAAAGAGGGATGGAACTATATTGATGAACCAAAAGGTTACCACATTAACAGTGGCACAGGAAGGGTGATGTAGGCTTTGCCTTAGCAATCATACTCTACTGGCAAACCAAACACAATTTCATCCTATACAACATTAAACTGTGTTGGATGCAAATCTAACAATGTGTGCATCAATTAATATATTAACCAAATCATACATGGATTCACCATACAAAAATACATGGGTGAACCAAAATGTACATCAGCATTGTTCATTAAATAATATAATTACATTATAAGTTAACACTTACAACTTATCAAGCTAACACAAATGTAATTCATAAATATAAATAATCTATTCTAAATGCTGAATTTCATCTGTGACTCATGTTTCAATTGCTCCAAAACCAGACCAACGGACTGATGTCTCACTAAGAAGAGGTATCGGTGAGCAAGCCTGCTGATGACCACCCATCAGCTGCTGTAATGATAGACAATTCCACCAACAACACTGGAATGGGCCACAGTTGGGGCACTGTACGAAGGATGGCCGCCGACCGAGCAAAGTGGAATCAATTTGTTGCTGCCCTACAAGACGCCACCAGGCGTGATGGCCGCTAACTGCTTTGACGGTTGGTGGTTATGGATCAAAGAAGAAGAAGAAGAAATGTAGTTATTAGTTTAATGTTTATGGCAATACTTTTGAGTAGTTATTTACATTGTTTTGTATCTTGTACAGAATCTGTACGAGGTTGAACATCAGTGAGGCAAGCTTGCTGTAGTGCCAGTCATATCAACATAGATATCCTTCAGCTGTAGATCTGCATTATCTCGGTGGAAGCAGAGACTGTAATCAAGACATACTTAAGATAAGTCACAGTTTATGCCATTGTTGCACTTCTTTGTTCAAATACCATTCTACTGACATTCCTGATGGTCATTCATTTGTATTCGTTGTTGTGTTAGCGTTTTCTTTTTGTGTTACTTGTTTATACATTATTAATACTTTTTTCTTCATTAGAAGGAATTGGTATTAATCTATTCTGTAGGTTTTTGTAAAATTAATTCCAGTGTATGGGAGGCCCGGTCTTGGAGAGACTCGGTGTCTAGTGCCCCGTGGAATTCTTTGAACATTTATTGGTGTTAGCTGTTTCAGTTTGATTTGTGTAATCATAGCTGCATAATTTAGTCTCTTTTGTCATGTTTACTTGTAGTTTTCTTGCGTTAATTTTCTACTATCTTGTAAATAAGTTCATTTCACAGTTCTATTGTTGTCGTTTGTATTGCAGGTGTGGTAGTTTACATCTATAACTACTTCATTACTTTCTTATTCTTTCTTTATCTACCTATATACTTTCTTGTATTATCCCCCCACCTGTCGATTGTTGTTCGTTTGTTTATGATTTTGGTGTCACCGGTTTCATTATTCATTGTGTTTTGGTCCTGGTTATTAGTTACAAATAGTTTGTATGATTGCTATGTTAGAATCTAAGCATTGTAGGTATGATGGTCAGAGTATATTGAGGATCAGTGTGTTCAGCTATACATGTCTTAGTCTGGACATAGGTGGATATGATTATTATAAGTAATTGATTCTAGAGTTACTAGTTTATATTATCTTTAGAATTAT